>BLQM01000254.1:26967-44320 GCA_012489335.1 Triparma laevis f. inornata
GGGGGGGGGGGGGGATAGGTTTGGGCCGGATTCGTTTTTGAGGGACGATACGAGTGGGGTTGCGAGGGGGGATGATGCCCTGTAGGTGGGTGGGTGGTTGGGTTGTTGGGGGGGGAGGGTGGGAGTTGGGGTTTATGGGGGGTTGTAGGGTGACGTGTTGGACATTTTTATAGGGCGTAACAAGTTGTCATGAAAAATGTTATTGGTTAATTTCTTTTGTTAATAAGAGCACGCCGCGCAAATTACTATTGCTGAGGAAATTATGATGTCGCAGACGTTCCAGTAGATGCCTCACCTCCTATCTAGGACTGGGTCTTGTTTGCAAGTGATGTAGAACGCTCTTCAGTGAAAGACTATAAAGGAGGTCACGCCTAGAAGGAGGAGGAGGAAGAAGGCCAAAAATGAAATAACTGCGGTAAACGTAAAGTACGCGAGAAGTGTTAAGAAGAGCAGCATGTGGAAGGCGGTCGTCTTCTTGTCGATCTCGATAAGCTTGCCTTTGAGCATGCCATCTGCCACGACGGAAACTGTGGCGACGGCTCCAACGCGACGAACACCTAGGCCGCGCAATATACCTTTTGCTGCTCGTCAAACAGCAGGCCGAAAAGGATGCCGGGTGCGGCTAGTAGAGCACAGAGGAGAACATCAATCGCTAAGTGTTTGATGCCTGCGACGAGCGTAGCGAGTCGCAAGAAGATTAGCGTTAATAATTAGACTTACGACCGTAATATTCGCATTCGCAGCTCGTCTCGTAGCTACGCCTCACCAATCTGTCTCATGGCCACGCAGCCAGTGTTTGTTAAATGTAATTTAATGTATTCCTCCCACATCTCTGCCGTGATGGGGGGCGGTGGCAGTTCGGCATGTATCCTTGCTCCTTGTTTAGTGCGGTTAGGAGATCTGAGTCGGAGGCGAAAGGGGGCGAGTTGTATGTCGCTTGGATCCATTTTTGGGCTATCTTCTCTCCGCGGGCTAAACCTTCAGGGTTCACGACCACCAACGTGATGTCGTAGCCGGCACGGAGGGAGCAGGTAGCGATGCAGGCGCTACAGTTACAAGCAGTTTACAGGCCTTGGAATCTAGTTGTATGGCTATTAGAAGGGGCCGAGGATGTTGGGAGAAGGAAATAGGGTGAGTTTGTCTCCTCAGTGTCTACAGACTTGGACATCGTGGTACGTATACTTCGAGAAATTGACTGCTAAACTTTCTCAGATGTTCTTCGCTCAAAAATTAATTTATCGATTTAAGTGCGTGGCGGTAGACAAAAAGGCCTTAATTATTTGATCTTGAGTCTTCGATAAATATCCCAAAGCAATCATAATAAACAACTTTCGCGTATCCGGCCGTGGTTCAAGTGATTTAGGGAGATCGAGAAAGAGTTCTGTCGAGTCGTTTCGATGGCCGTTTGCTTTTTCCTCATTCGATATCAATTATGCCGTCATTACACCTCGTTCCCCTACTACCTCGTGATATGTGGTATAATTCTTGCGGAAAACGGAGAACCGGTTGAATGTTGAGAAGCCTGAAGGAGAAAAACTTGTAAAATAAATTGGAAGATCAATGTGAAATATCCCTCTCTTGATCACGTTTGAACTCTCAATTACCTAACTACCAGACAACTCACTATCACATGTTTGCCCTGCTGGGCTTTTCTGTGCGGCTCGCTGAATCTGCGTGCGACCCGTCACTCCCATGCTGGCCCACTGAATCCGAGATCAGTGCCCTGACCACGGTTCTCGACCCCAAGGCCGATCGTTCTAGCCTCCTCCGAACCAACCCCGTCAAAGGAGGTGAGACGCAGCGAGGAGCGAAGCAAGGAGCTGAGAATGCGATAATCACGGTTGCAAAGCCGCCTTCACCCCCTTCTAATTCTAATCTGTCAACTCCAATCTTCATGCTACTCACTACGCTCGTCACAGGTTCGCCCTACCCCGCAGGCATCCCCATCTACTCGCAAAATGACCAGGCGCTCTACGGATACGAAGTCGATGCGCTCAAGCCGCTCTACGTCTACAACACTACCTTGGAATACGACTGCTTTGCTCAGTCAACAATCCTCCACCCGGAGGACCGTGACATCTGTTTTGCGTCAACCCGCATGAACGGGGGCCAGGCGCCTGCGTTCGTCGTCTTCCCCACTACTACCTAGCAGGTGCAGGCCTCAGTGAACTTCGCGAAAAAGCACGACTTGTGCTTGTCCGTTCTCGGAACTGGACACGACTTCCTCGATCGCCATTCTAATTGCGAGTTCAGGATACTCATTCGCATCTCGCTGCTCAAGGACATAATCCTGTCCGCTGACTCCAACACCGTTATGCTCGGATCGGGCCTGACCTTCTCTGAAATGTAGGTGAGAAAATAAACGCCTAAGTCGCTTTCATCATTGCGTAATTCTAACCCGTTAACTTAATTTTTCATGCGACTCGCTACGTTCGTCGTAGGACTTCCTCACTCCGAGTCTCTACGTTGCGTCTGGCTGGTCGGTGACGACAGTGGGCATCCTCGGCTAGAGTATTGGTGGCGGTCACGGGCCTTTCGGCCCCTCCGCCGGCCTCAGTGTCGACAACATCCAAGAGTTTGAGATCGTCACCGCGGATGGAAACGTGCTCATTTGCAACTCTGAGAGCCAACTCTGATCTTTTCTGGCGGGGGCAACACCTGGGGAGTCATCACTAGCTTGACCCTTCTCACCCACAGTCTGCCCGAGAGCGGCGCGACCATGTTCCAGTTCTCCGTGGTCGTGGACGACTACTGCGACATGGACATGTTCTCTAAAATTATGGACTCGTACATGGAACTCCTGCCGACCGTTGATGAGAGGTGGTCTGGATTGACGTTTTTTATTCCCAAGGCTTTGGACGACAGTGCGAAGTGCAGTTTGCAATACACGTGAGTACCAGTGAGGAGCGAACGACGCTCTGCGACGAGCGTAGCGAGCCGAGGAGCGAAGCGACAAGTTAATCTAAACGCCCTCAATACGAGGAGGAAGAGCTTTACATCCGAGGAGCGAGAGTTTTATATCCTCGTTGCTCGAGCTCCACATCCTCGTCGCTCGAGCTCCACATATTTCCACCACTTAGACGCTCGCCGCTCCTCCGTCGCAACATTTTCAATCAGTACGTCTTCCTCGGAACGGAAGAGGAGGCACATGATGTCGTAGGTAGCATGGCGGCCATCGGGCTTCAAAAGACTTTGGCGAGGAAAATCACCACGTGGAACGACGATTACGTCAAGATGGCCGACCCAGAGTACTTGTTCCCCACGCCTTTTGCTCCGAACAAAACCCTAAACTTTTTTATGCCTTCGGACACGCGAGTTGGTGGCGTCCCTAGTGTTCTGGTTCCGAGGGAGAAGAGTGCGGATGTTGGGCAAGCCATCAAGAACAGGTTCAACGAGTGCGCAGCGAATGGACTTACGCAGGATGGAATTTGTGGGTGGTACGAGATTTATCACGCCGTGAGCGGGAACGCGAAGGAGCCCTTCGACGCCGATTCTGTCAGCATCACGTCCTCGTTTAGGAACACGCTGTACCACCTTGTAGATACCGGCAACCCATCGCACGACACCATGGACGCGGTTTACGAGCTGCTTGGGGACCACTGTGAGAAACTGCGAGGAGCGAAGCGACGAACTGGGAATGCGTTAATCCCGTTCACGCAATTCTAACTCGCTTACGCCAATCTTCATGCGACTCGCTTTGCTCGTCGCTTCGCTTGTCGCAGGTTACCAGAGCGAGTGCGCGTACGAGATCAGTGAGGCGGCGGGAGGTTGGAAGAAGAGGGTGTATGGGGAGCAGTATGACAAGTTGTTGGCGATCAAGATGAAGTACGACCCTGATGAGGTGTTTTGGTGTAGGTGAGGACGAGGAGCGGAGCAACGACGAGTGCCTGCTATAGCGAGGAGAGGCGAGCGAAGCGAGCCGAGGAGCGAAGCGAAGCGACGAATTGAACGAGTCATTCCGACGAGCTCATTCGGAGTCGCTCCTCGTTGAATTTGTAACGCTTCGTAATCTCATAGCTCCGCTCCTCGAGGACGAAGCTGGATGCAACGAGGTTCTAGGTTTGCACTTCTAACACGGCTCGCTACGCTCACCGCTCTAGGCACTGCATCGGCGATGAGGAATGAGAATGAGAGGAGATAAAATTAAAAAAATTAAGTGGTCTCGTTTATTAATGTAAATGAAGTTGCCCTACGGTTTTCACTTATTTACAGCTTACTCCTCACAGCTGCTAAGGTTGTAGAGTCATGAATTCACTCCTTGGGCAAGTACATCTTGGAGAAGTCCTCAATGGCGTGGTCGAGAGCGTCAGCAACGGCGGCGTCGACGTTCTGTTTGCACTTCATTGCGTTTTGCATGACGGCGTGGTGCGCCTTCAAAGCGTCGATGTAGTCCTGGTCGGTCTCAAAGACTGCGGAGCGAGCGTAGCGAGCGGTGTTAGAAGTGAAGTCGCAAGTTAGAAGTCACATCAGAAGTCGCGTTAGAAGTCGCGTTAGAAGTGAAAAACTAAACCTCGTCGTTGCCTCGAGCTTCGTCCTCGTCGTCGCTCCGCTCCTCGTCCGCTCTTCCCCCGCCCCCTCCCCATCCTCACTCACCTCCGACGGGCTTGACGCGCTGGCAGAGGCAGTACTCCGAGATGGTGGTAATAATCTTGCACGCGTGCTCCTCCTTGGTGTTGACCCACCGGGTCATCTGGTTGAAGTTGAGCGCGAAGGTCTCCTGGCTCCCGGCGAGCTCGTTGATCTTGAGCATGGCCTTGCGGATGGTGGCGGCGGCCTGCTTGATCTCGGCGACGATGGCGGGATCGTCGAAGATGCCACAGGGGACTTGGCAGTGTCCACCCCTAAGCCTCAAAACGAGGTGGAGGGTGGACTCCTTCTGGATGTTATAGTCGGAGAGGGTGCGGCCGTCCTCGAGCTGCTTGCCGGCGAAGATCAAACGCTGCTGGTCGGGGGGGATGCCCTCTTTGTCCTGGATTTTTTGCTTCACGTTGTCGATGGTGTCGCTGGGCTCAACATCCAACGTGATGGTCTTTCCAGTGAGGGTCTTGACGAAGATCTGTGGGGTGAAGTTAGGGTTAGGGGTATATGACAAAGGGAAAGTGGAGCGTCGCCCGCAGCCAAAAACGCGATTCGCGAAAGGATATTGTTATCTTCTAGTTGAGTAATTTACGATTTGAGTGTGTATGTCGTGAATATGATGTCATCAGATTGCGCGTGGTATTAATAGCGGGTCAGACCTGCATTTTTGAGGGCGTGGAAGAAGGTATAGGATTAGATCTCAGATTGATTTGCGCAATTTTGCTGATAACTCTCTCAACCACCATATACGCAATAAAAGCATCCGATGAGCCACTCAGCTCTTAGGTTGTTGCTAGCACTGTCCCTGTACCTGCTCCTACTGCCCTATGGCGACTCGTTCAATATGAAATTCACATCTAGATTCCCCTTCGAAGCCTCATCGCATGTTGGCCTCCTCAAGCCCTCCCCCACTCGGCTGCATGGTTTCCTCGGCCTCGGTAACAACAACAATCAGCAGCAGCAGCAGCAGAAGGCGGACGAAGCTCGCCTCGTAGGGGACATAACGTTGGGCGATCCTGTCGTGATGATCAACGTGAGTGCTCGTGTCGAAGTAAACCAACTAAACCAAATAACAATGCACTCACCCCTCCCCCCCATCCCACCCCACAAAACCCCAACCCAGAACGTTCCCACCGTTGCACAAGGCCCGCTGTCCACAATAACCCTCCAACGCTACCTCTCCTCGCTCGTGTCTTCTGACGAGTCCCTCCGCGAGATGGAGGTGAGAAACTGCGAGGAGCGAATGATGACAACGAGGAGCAAAGCGACGAGCTGGTATATCGCTCTCGCTCCTCGCTATAGTAAGCAAATTATACTTACTCCCCCCTCCACTCACCGGACCTCGTCCTCGGCTCGCTTCGCTCCTCCCTCCCCACAGGGTCTGATGCTGTCCATCGCCATGGCCTGCAAAACCATCTCCACCCTGGTGAACAGGGCCGGGATCAACCAGCTGACCGGCCTGGAGACGGACGTCATGGGAACGAGGTCTGGTTCGCAGTCCAACAACGGCCCCAACAAGAAGAACAAGCCCAAGAAGAACATCCAGGGTGAAGATCAGAAGAAGCTGGACGTTCTCTCCAACGGCGTCCTGAAGAACGCCCTCAAGTTCACCGGCAAGCTCGGGCTCCTCGCCTCTGAGGAGGAAGACGAAGCCCTTCTAATCGAGTCCGCCCTCGACTCCCGCTACGTCGCCGTCTTCGACCCCCTCGACGGTTCCTCCAACATCGACGCCAGCATCTGCACCGGCACAATCTTCGGAGTCTTAGAAGATGACAGCGTTGATATTAAATACGAGTACAAACGCAACAACGACGACTGCGTAAGAGACGAAGACGCGGAATGCGTCAACACGATGGACGCTCTCCTTCAACCGGGAAGCCAACTCGCAGCGAGCGGATACTGCATGTACAGCAGGTGCGCGTCATGAGGAGCGATGCGACGAGTTGAATAACACGATTGAGTCAATCCGCTCCTGGTGTTTGCTATCTCTGCCACTAACACGCTTGCTGCTCCTCACAGCTCAACGATTTTAGTGTTCACTCTAGGGGGTGAGGAACTGCAAGGAGCGAAGCGACGAGCTGGGAGTACAATATTTACGGTTGTTATTCGTTTGCGCTAGTAGCGTCAAACGCAGCAGAGACATCACTATAATCTCTACGCGCTTTTAACAAATTAACAACAATCTTCACGCGACTCACTACGCTCGTCGCAGGATCTCACCCGGTAATAGGCTTCACGTTGGATCCTCAACTCGGGGAATTCGTGTTGACCCACCCGAACATGCGTACGCCTAAGCGGGGATCGTACTATAGCGTTAATGAGGGTAATAGTTGGCTTTGGGATGCTAGTATTAGGCATTATATTGATAAAATTAAACGAGGAGAAGGTGAGAGCAAGCGCTATGTACAACGATATATTATTTATTCATTCTAACACGGCTCGCTTTGCTCGCCCCCACAGGTCAAAGCAAAAAACGATACTCGTCACGATACGTCGGCAGCATGGTAGGCGACGTCCACCGCACCCTCCTCTACGGAGGCATCTTCGGAAACCCCGGAGACGTTCAACACCGGAACGGAAAGCTCCGTCTGATCTACGAGTGCTCGCCGATGTCGTTTCTGGTGGAGCAGGCGGGGGGAGGAAGCTGCACGAGCGAGGGGAAGAGCGTGCTGGAGGTCGTGCCGGAGGGAGTGCATCAGAGGAGTACGTGTTGGTTGGGGAGTATTGAAGACGTTGAGGAGTTGAAAACTTATCTGGTTCCGGAGTAATAAGTTTGTACTACGAATGAAGCGTTTGTTTTATTTTATTCTTTGACGTTTTTTGACGTTCGTTTCCAGAAAAAATTGAACGTCAGGCAGCTTCTTCTTCCACTAGCCTACCTAATCTAAGATCGTGACGACCTCGTTGGCAGGGACGACCCACATCGGATTCACGAGCATGCGAGATTTGTGGGGGTGCGTGTCGACCTGGAGGCCGGCCTGTGGAGAGCGAAACGAGCGTGTTAGTGGAGATAGAGAAAACGAGGAGCGGAGCGACGAGCTGAAATATCACGAATAAATCGTCGCTTCGCCCCTCACTTCTGTTCAACTCACGTCGATCATTTCCTTGCAGACCATGTCCATTGCCTCGGCCGTGATTTCGGTGCACGCGAGGTCGACGGTCCGACTGACCTCGTAGGGCGAGCAGACTTCGTTGTTGTAGCTGGGTCCAGTCGTTGATCCGATGTAAGTTTTTAGTGGAACCGTCCCTTCGGTGCGCCCGCCGTATTCGGGGGACGTAATGCTGAAGGTTGATAGTGAAGGATCATAGTTTGGGACGCGGTTAATAACGACCACGGGCTGCCCGCAGACGAGGACGGAAGGGTTGTTAACCAGCTCGAAGGCGCCGCCCAAGCCCGGGCTGAGGCCGGTGCCGCCAGTGCAATGGACCCAGTGGAACTCATATGTGTGGCCGACGTGAACGTCCTGCGACGAGCGTAGCGAGTCGCATGAGAATTGGCGATAACGAGTTAGAATTAAGTAATATCGAAAGTAGCGTCGACATTAAGACTGTAGCTACTAGTGCAGTTGAAGTAAGGCCGTAATTGTCGTATTCTCGGCGAGGAGCAAAGCGACGAGTTCATAACGCGTTCTTCACTTTATTCGTCGCTTCGCTCCTCATGGAGCCTCATTTACGACCGTAATTGTCGAATTCCCAGCTCGTCGCTTCGCTCCTCGCTGCGCCTCACCTTGCAATACTGCCAGTTGTAGTCGGGTCCCATATTAGCAGGCGCGGGGCAAGTTCATCCGGCCCCGTTAGGGTTCGGAATGCTGGCGGCGTCAGTCTTGTGCTCAGCGTAATCGTGGAAGTGAGTGTTGACGAGGACCATGCTGGGGGGTTTAATCAGGTCGGGGTGGAGGGCCATCATCGGGGCGATGGAGTTGCTGCCCATGGCGCCCGTGGTGAGGTCGCGGGGAGCTTGGGGGCGAGCGGTGGCGCACATGTGCTGCGGTGGGGAGCGAATCGACGATGTTAGAGTTGAGGGTGGTGGAGATGGTGAAAACGAGAAACGTCGACTCACCTGTCCGATACCTCCATCGTCGTCACCCACATCAATGTGGTCGTCGTTTAGGTGGCCGCCATCGCCCATATGGTCGTCGTCGTCGGGCATGTGGTCGTCATCGGCGGAGCCGTGAGGGCTCTTTCCCTTGGACTTGGACGTCTTCTTGGACGTCTGTCCCTTGGACGTCTTCTTAGAGCTCTTGGAACTCTTGTTCGTCTTGGGTGACTTGGCCGCCTTGGCCGCTTTGGGTACATGGCCCTTGAGGGCCTGAATACTCTTACGAAGATAGCTATCGTAACCTCCGTGTTTGGCGTTGTCAAAGGCGTCAAGCATGGTGAAGATCGTGAAAATGAGGATTGCAAGTAAAGTGAGCTTCATCGTGGGACGCTGATTGGGGGGGGAAGGGGGATGAATGGGATGGGGGGGTAGTTAGAGGGTTAGGTGGTTTTTGGAGAAGTGATCGTTCATTTTTCATACCTCAGATTCGTCAGATCCTCATTGTTTGCGCATGAATGTCGATGTTGGTTGGAGAGGTACAAGACGTCAATCGGTTTCATTTAAATCTAGATAGATCAGACAAACGGACGCTGAAGAAGAAAGAAGTACATCGTTTACGTCATAAGAGCTTTTATGAGGCTTGAAAATCGACCAAGGTGAGCCCAACAAAGGATCGAATGTTGTTTTCTGAGAAGATTTGATTTTCTCCACCCAAAACGAACACAAAACGTCTAAGCGCAATCATTTAGGCTCCTAAATTACGACATAGTGACGCATGCGAAAGTGCAGAACCAACTCAGGTTGTAAAAAAAAGTAGAAAGGGTCAAAAGTCACTTCCCAGCAGATTTTGAGATTCTGAAAACGTCGCGAAATCACTCAAAAATCATCCACGGCCCTCTCCTTAAATCATTCAACGTCTTTTGTGTGTATTTAACCCCGAACGCTCTTCAACCAATCTTTTCTAGTCTCTCGATCTATCCTCGCACTCCCTCCGCGGTCGCCTCCCCTCCCCTCATCCCCCGCAACAATGGAACGCAAACCCAACCTCTCGCTAAAAGAATGCAAGATGGCCATACTCGAAGAGCGCCGTGTCGACTACATTGCGTCGACATCTGGTGACCCTGACCAAACACAACATGCTGATCAAAATGGCGATCATGACGCACCTCAAAATGGCGAACAGAATGGCCACCACTACAGTAGCTCAAACCCTGGCTCCGACCCAACCCTTGGATCGTCCAACGCCTTCTACGGCCTCGATAATGAAACTCAAACGCCCCCTAATCCCAACCCTAACCTCTCGCAACCAGAAAACCTCTCCCAATCCTCCTCGTCAACCGCAACAATCCATTCCTCTGTCCTCCCCCCTCTCCAAAACCAGCACCCCCCTCCTTCCCGTTCCTCTTCCCCTTCTTTAACTCTAAACCGCCCATCCTCCCAAATCGTCTCAAACGAAACCTCACAAGTCCAAACCTCTACCACTGCCTACAACTCCCACTCCGTGATCCTCCTAGATTTAACCCACATCCTCTCCCTCTACACCGCGGTACAACAAGGCTTAGACCCTATTCAAGGCTTGAATCAAGGGTTAGATGAAGGCGAAGTTCAGCAACAAGTTCCGTTCACAGCCTTCAAGCTTCACCCTGAAGATCTCGAATGCGTCCCCGAATCAATGCTCCCTTACTCCAACAACACCTCCAGCCCCTCAAATCCTTTATGGGACACCGTCGACGACAACCACCCCCCACACATCTTCCCTCGCAACTCGAACTCAGATATAGGACGTACCCGCTCCCACAACCAGAGCAACGAGCTACAGCGAAATAATTATATGAACGACTCTTTGGTCAGCGACGTTTCCTATCCCGCCAATACCGACAGGTAAGGCGTCACGAGGAGCGAAGCGACAGACAATTACGGCCGTAAAAGTAGAGAACGCGTGCGTTGTCTATGAACTCGTCGCTTCGCTTCTCGCCGGGAATACGATAATTACGCGAGTAACGATACTAAAAGCAAGTTATACTAGCGAGGAGCAGTGAGGAGTGACGTATTTGTACTTGATTTCGTTCAACTCGTTGCTTCGCTCCGAGTGCTCCACGCATTTGTTGTTTCGCTCCTCGCTGGAAATACGTTAATCGGCTCTCTTCGCTCGCCGCTCGTAACGACACTAGAAGCCAATTATACTAACTCGTCGCTTCGCTCCTCGGCTCACTTCGCTCGCCGCTCGCCGCTCCCCCCTCCCCAGCTTCGGCGTCGAAAACCCCCTCTGGAACAATTCTTCCTCCCAAAATCAATACTCCCAACGCGACTTCCGCAACCAAAACCGCGCCTGCATTAACACGGTCTCCACCTCCAACACCTCCCAATACCAAATCCCCACAATCTCAACCCCCATCTTCAACGTATACTCTCAACCTTTCACCCTCACCTTACAGCCTACAGACGACACTGTAAATTTCCACTTAACGTACCTCGGTTCCGTTCCATTCCCGAAAATGGATATAACCCTAACCCTAAGCAATCAACCTCCAACCCTCGATTCCTACGAATTCGATAATAAATTCAACAAAGCTAGATCAGCATTCAACCACATAACGATTGAAGAACTACGTGTATTAATCGAATCAGAGAATTTCTCCAAATCTGAAAAACAAATTCTGAGAATAGAATTATCGCTACAACCTCATCCGCCGAAACCGAAGTATGCGGGACTTAAAAACCAAGGAGCGACGTGTTATATATCATCTTTGATTCAGATGTTGTATCATCTTAAATTCTTCAGGAAACAGGTGAGAAAATTAGAGGAGGAGAAGCGACTATCTGAACGAGATCACAATAGTATAAAATGTTCTTCTCTTCACTTCTCCTTCTTCACACCTCATTCTTCATTCTTCATCCGCTCCTCCACAACTCATGTTTAGTCTGGCTGCACACTTTTGCTGCGCTCAATCCTCCGGGAGCCGCTGCGCGGGGACTCGCCCTAGCCCGACTCTGATCTTTTCTTGACGACTTTTCTAACCCTCTTCACTCGCTCGCTCGTAGGTGAGAACGCAAAAGCGAAGGATCAACAATTTACGCAGTTACGTTCCGGGACTACCCTCCGGGGGCCGGCCTCGCCTTAGCGCTTTCCCAGTGGTTTTTCGAGCCCTTTCATGATTTATGTAACCGCTGGTAACTCATACGTACCCGCCAGTAACTCATACGCTCCCGAGGCTCAAATTGTTACGTTCCGGCCGTTCCGCTCCGCTAGGGCCGCTGCGCGGGGCCTAACCCTGCCACTTTCTCAGTCGTTTTTTCACTCCTTCAACGACATTCGCAACCGCCAGTAACTCATTCTGCCGATCGACACATTTACGCTGTTATGTTCCCGCCGTTCCAAAAGCGGTGATCTTGAGAACATTATACTAACTCGAACTCGTCGTTCCTCGCTCGCCGCTTGCTCGTCGCAGGTCTTCGAAAAATGCTTACTAGCCAACAATTCAGTTCTAAAAGGTTTAGGATTAAC
The DNA here is from genome assembly GCA_012489335.1 of Triparma laevis f. inornata. Lineage (NCBI taxonomy): Eukaryota > Bolidophyceae > Parmales > Triparmaceae > Triparma > Triparma laevis. The sequence goes on from BLQM01000254.1 coordinate 39,090, forward strand.
GTTTTATAAACTGGCTCGAACGGAAAGCGCCGATACTATGGCTTTAACCACCGCGTTCGGTTGGGGGATCGCGGAGGGGTTCGTACAGCATGATTTGCACGAGTTGAATAGGTGAGAAGCTGCGAGGAGCAAAGCGAGGAGCTGGGAACGCGTTGATTGCGCTCGTAATTCAGCTGCGCTATAGCTCCAGTGTCAACGCCGACGCCACTATCACCGCTACGTAATTCTAACTCGTTAGCGCCAATCTTAATGTGACTGGCTACGCTCGTCGCAGGATTTTGTTGGATAAATTGGAGAAGGTTATGAACTTGGAGTGGTGGGAGTTTAAGGATGTTATGAGGATTAAGTGTACGGATGTAGATTATGGGAGCAAGAGGGTGGAGGGAGCGAGTGATCTGGGGTTGGATGTTGAAGGTTGTGAAAGCTTAGAAGCTAGTTTGGAGAAGGTGAGAGCAAGGAGCAAAGCGACGACAAGCATTATGAACAATCTAAACTAGCGAGGAGTGGAGCAACGAGATAATGAATAGCGACGTGAATAGAACTCAGAGCGAGAAATAGGACGAGGAGTTACGAGGTTACGGAGGCGCCATACAACACGTCGCTACGCTCCTCGGCTCCTCGCATTAAGAACATTCTAAACTAACTCGTCGCTTCGCTCCTCGGCTCGCTCGTCCTCAACAGTTCGTCGAAAAAGAACAAATGGACGGCGACAACAAATACGACGCCGGTCCCCTCCACGGAAAACAAGACGCTGAGATGTGGCACTCCCTCTACTCCCCGCCTAAAGTCCTCTTGATTCACCTCAAGCGCTTCGCGTTCGATTATAACACGATGTCGAGGAGTAAGGTTACGAGCAATATGGAATTTCCGGTCGAGGTGAGACGAAGATGTGTTGCTCTCGATCCTCGCATAAATAACATTCTAACTCTATCTTGTCGCTTCGCTCGCACAGATTGATCTACAACCCTACTGTGATGATAGTGCCGGAAACAGCGAAAAATTCTACCACCTCTACTCCGTTGTCATACACAAGGGCAGCGTAGAATCCGGACATTATTTCACGTACATTCGTCCGAAACCCGAATCTTACAAGCCGAACTACACAGGAGCGGAATGGTTCCAGTTCAACGACGAAGACGTGAGAAGTTGCTGGGAAGAAGAAGTGCTTAGAGTCGGTAAAACAGGGGCGTACATGCTGTGCTACATCGCAGAAGACGCTATTGAAGAGGTTCTGGGGACTTCGAGCGAAAACGAGAATGGGGGGGGGGAGAGGAAGAGGAGGTACGAAACGATCATTGCAAGGATCAAAACTAACAAATATTCTAAACTAACTCCAACCTCCCCTCCTCGGACTTCGTTCTCGGGCCACAGGAATTACCCCCCAACTGGGACGCATTCTACCAAAATGAAATGCAATCCATCAAAAAGAAAAGAAAAGCCCAACAACAACCCCCTCCCCCCCTAGACACAAACCTCGTTTTCTTCAACGACTCCGATATCAACGCGCACTTCAAGGATTTGAGCATTGCGACCACAACCCGCGACGGAGAGCTGTGGGGCGGCGAGGTAAGAAACTGCGAGGAGCGAAACGACGAGCTGGAAATACGACAATTCCATTCGTTTTGAGGAGCCGTACACTACACTCCTCGTATCGTATCATATTCAAGAACATTCAAAACTAACTCGTCGCTTTGCTCCTCGACTCGCTTTGCTCGTCGCAGGTCTCCCTCGATTTCTTCAAACAAAAACCCCCCCACAAACTAAAAGGGGGGCTGAACGCCTATGAAATCTTGCTTTTGGCGAGCACCACCCTTCAGCTCCCGGTGAAGAACATCGTGGTTTGGTGCTGTAAAATCCACGAAGGGCTTAAGAAGGACGAACCCACGAATGTTGTTGCGAGGGTACGTGACGAGGCGTTGAGGAGCGAAGCGATGAGCTGTGAATGCGTTGACTCCGTTCGTTATGAGGTGCCGCACACTACGCTCCTCGTATTCAGAACATTCTAAAGAGTTATTAACTCGTCGCTTCGCTCCTCGACTCGCTACGCTCAGGTTGTTAGGGTTGACAGGGTTATTTGTTCGGGTTGTCTTCAAGAGTTGTTTCCTGAGGAGGTGAGACGCAGCGATGAGCGAAGCGACGAGCTGGAAATGCAATAATTACGGTCGTAATGAATCTCCATGAGGAGCGAAGCGACAAGCATTAAAAACATTCGAAACTAACTCGTCGCTTCGCTCATCGGCTCGCTAATGTTCCTCGCTTCACTCGTCGCAGGAAGGAAACTTCATGAACTACACCATCGATAGACTCGTCCAAAAAACCTCCAGGTTCTTCTACGTCGACGTGATGGACGACGAGCTAACCACTCAACCCAAGTCCCTCTTCACGGACCCACCTTTATTCGGCTTCGTAACCAACAAAGTGTACTCCCCACCTAAAAGCCCTCCTCCAAAAGAAGAAAAAGAAGAACCCTCAGACTCAGACTCAGATTCAGGCTCTTACAATTTCAGAGCATGGTACGCGACAGCACACAATGAGGCTGAGGATGACCCTCAATCATTCTTCGACAGGTGCTGCGAAGTCCCCTTCCCTCAGAAGCTATACTTCTTCATTTCGCTAGTTGAGACGGGGGCTAATCAGGTGAGGCGCCACGAGAAGTGAAGCGACGAGCTGGGAATGGGAAGATTATGGGAGTAACAATGAGCCTTAGTGACGTGCTCCTCATAGAGAACGCGTTGTCTATGAACTCGTCGCTTCGCTCCTCGCTGGGAATGCGACAATTACGATCGTAATTCAGCTACGCTAATGTATCTGTGTCAACGTGCACGCCGCTTTCACTCCCGCCGAATTCTAACACGTTAACGACAATCTTCACACGACTCGCTACGCTCGTCGCAGTTCGGCTTTGAGCTGGTGGGAAAGTGCGTTCTTAATCAAGAAACCCCACTCCGATGCGGCCAGGTTGAGGCCATCGTAGCAGACGTCGGCGGCCCTACCGGCGCGTGGATTTACGGATACGATCATTACAGCCACGACAAGGAAAAAAACCTTCAACCCGTCGCCATCACCCCTCGAAAAAAATCAAGAGCGGTAGAAGAAGAAGTTGCCCAAGTTATAATCTTCCAAGATCCAGTACCCGGCTTCCCCACAATGTTCACCGGCAATTCTAAGAAAGATACGGAAATGGGTCGTAACGTCAGGTGCCTAATTTGTGAAGGTTCCAAACGCACAACCTTCAAAGCTCTACCAGTAACTTGGTCCGACGGAGAAGGCAAACCGACGACTGTACTTTTGAACAGAGACTACACCATCGCTGAAGCTGAGGAAAGTCTGAACGGCATACTCGGAAGTGACGTCAAGCTGTTCACGGCGCTGGAGCACGCGGGGAAGCTCGCGCCGAAGTTGCACATTGGTTTTAGTGTCACGCAGGTGAGAGAGGGGGTGGGAGGAGCGAACGACGAAACAACGAGGAGCGAACGACGACAGCGAGGAGCGAACGAAGACTCCTCGCATTCTAAATTTTAATAACCTTCTAAACTACACCCTCTCCTCTCCTCGCTCCTCGGCTTGCCGCTCGTCGCAGGCATTGAGCGATCTTTTCGGGAAGGAGGGGGCGTTTTTTTACGCGGAGCAGGTCAAGGGGGTCAAGGTTGCGATGTGGAACGACCAGGGTTTGACGATTGAGAACGTTGACGTTGATCAGTGGATGTCGGCGGAAGACATCAAGAGCAAACTCCCGCAAAGCAACTTGTGGAGACTTCTCTATTTGCGAGAAAATGAGCTGGTCGAAACCGTGAGGCCGAAGGAGTCGCTCCAAGCGTACTCCTCGCACTTTGAGGACAACCGCGCTCACCACTGCCCTCAAGCGAAGATCTCGATGTTGGACTCGGGCGCGCTGGAGTACAATTTCGAGGGAAGGAAGGGAGCTGTGGAAGGGGTCGTTTTCGTTGCTGAGCCGATCGAGAGGGTTGCTGTGGAGGAAGAAGAGGGGACTTCGCCGAGCGTCGTACCGGTTGTGATTGAAATTGGCGCAGAGGACAACGGGTCCTGGAAGCGGGTGGGCGTTCCGATACTGACTTATATTCGGAAGGAGGTAGACACAGGCAAGGTTTTGGGGGAGAGGATAGTTCAGCGCACTGGTCTACAGGTGAGGCACTGCGAGGATGAAGCCCAATGAGGAGCGAACGACGACAACGAGGAGCGAAGCGACGAGGATGTCGCTCTCGTTCCTCGCATTAAGAACACTCTGAACTGACTCGTCGCTTCGCTCCTCGCTCCGCTAATGTTTCCTCGCTACGCTCGTCGCAGTTCGACACAATGTGGGTCCTAGGAGATCAAGCCGGGACGAAGGGTGGCAACCACGTGTGGGACGACGGCGAGGTCGGCATGGACCCCGTAAACGAGTGCACTTTACTTTGGACGTATTTGAAGAGTGAGAGTAGCGTGTACAGGTCGTTCGGGCGCGGGGCAGGGAGCGAGACTCTCGGGATTCTAGGGATGAAGGCGCTACCTCACGGTATGACGCCCGTCGACTACGACAAGATCCCTCGCGTGGGATTCCATCTCTCCGAGTCGGCCTTGGTCGATTTTAGGGCGAGCAGGGCCAAGTTCATGCAGAGCGAGGGGGTCAATTTTGACGAGAAGGGAGAGCCGTTGTTGGGGAAGGACAGAGGGATAAAGAAACGGAAGACGGGGATTGACATTCGGGATCGAAGTGGGAGTATTTAGGAGGGGGGGGAATAGTAGTAGGGGGGGGGAACGTTGTAACATTTTAATTTACCCAAAATAATTTTTTCTTCGTAAATTGATGTCTATAGTCAGCAAACTGTTCTCGTTAATCTTAAAAAAGCCCTTTCTCCATCTTAATCTTTTTCCTCTTCCAGGCTGGTAAATCCACGAATTCCTCTTTCCCCATTCCAAAGACTTCCCTAAATTCTTTCTCGTCGAGGTACGTTTCGAGCATGGTGGGGATGCAGTGGTTGGCGTATTTTTTTGTGGAGGCCATTTTTTTGGAGGTCGACGTAGGCGTAGTGGGTTTGGACGAGGGAGGAGGAGGAGGAGGAAGAGGGGGGGGAGGGGTGGGGGCTGGCACCTAGAAGTAGATAAATGGGTAGTCTTCGGCGGTTCCTGGGGTTCTACCCTTTCCCTTTCCTACGCTCAAGCGCACCGTGATCGCGTGAAGGCTTTAGTCCTCCGTGGTATTTTCATGTGTAGAAGGTCTGAGCTTACCTTTT
>BLQM01000254.1:52706-67160 GCA_012489335.1 Triparma laevis f. inornata
CGTTCGAAGTTGATCTGTTGATTTGCTTGGGGAGACGGGGGGAGGGTTGGGGGGGGAGGGGAGGGGCAGTTGTAATTATGTGGAACGGTTGTGGATTTGTGTTCGGTGACGGCGATAACGACGAAGGGGAGGGGCAGGAGGGTAGCGAAGACGGCCCTCGAGCAGCTCGCGAAATCAACGAGTTTGAAGGTATGGCAATTGTGTACGATACGTAGAGAGGGTATTGAGGAGAGAATGGATTGTGTTGTGAGAAATGCGGCCGGATCGCATTATCGCCGTATTATGGAGATATCGAGGAAGCACACAATCCACTCCAACGCGAAGGCCTGAGACGAGGCTAACGTAGGAGCCGGGGAGGGGCAGTTTGGGATCAACGCGGATAATTGGAGGTTCTCGTTGAAACGTGGATGTCTGTGGTAGAGATTTAGGGGGGATCGTGTGGAAGAAATTGGGGTCGGATTGCGGGTTCGACAGAAACTAACCAAAAAGTGAATGTCCTGAGGATTGGGCTGAGATCAATGAGCAAAATCCACTATACACAAAATTGTAAATCGCTTAAACGTGAGTGAATTCGCGGGGAGAAATACGAAATAGGCTAATAGTAACTTTTCAGATTACTGGAACTTTCGGATCCGGGTGAATCGACGTTTTGGAGGAGTATTACTTGACGATGCCTGACCAACTTCTTTCCACGAGGGAGTGAACCGTGCTTCTATGTCTTCACGGTTCGAGATGGGTTTGCTTTCAGCCGCGGAGCTACACACTAGTCCCAAGCCCCATCCCGCCAAACCTTCAGCTAACCTTCACATGCCGCTCTTTTTGACCGCAGGTTTCATTGCTATGATGTTTGCTACGTGGCTTGTCGTTCAGCTCCTCGCTCTTCTCGTGGTTGTGAGGGGGGAGACCAGGGGCGTTGACAACCACTTAGATATTTTTAATGCAATCAGTAGTGGTACTAATGCTGACAACGTCGTAGGCACGAATATAGTAAATAATGGTGCAGTCGTTAGGGTGGAACCTGGTGTTTATCAAGGCGAACCCTACTCAACTTCTGATAAAGTATATCAACTCTACGATAAATATGTTGATGTGGTCTGCACTGGTGAGCCGCATTCGTGCACGCTCGACGGGAACAATGAAAGAATTATAATGTACATAAGGTCGAATTCGCAAAAAGCACTAAACCATTTCAGGAGTAAAATTTCTAATGGGTGCTGGTCAATTTGGTGGTGGTCTGTTCATTCATGGGGCAATCGCAGTATTTGAACTGTGCCTCTTTGAAAGTTGCTCTGCTACTGTTCAGGGAGGGGCTATCTCTGTATTTAACAGCGCACAACTTGGTTTGTACGCAACCTCGTTTTCTGGCAATACTGCTTCTTATGATGGCAATGATATTTTTATATATGATGCCTCCGTCACAGTGGATAACACTTGCCCTACCTCGTGGACCGGCAGCCCAACGACTGGCTCTAGTTTGAACACCTCTATCTCGGCTGAGGTGGGGGGTACTTTATCTGGCACGGCAACAAATGTTGGCCGCGGGTGAGTTACCAATATGAATCCTATCGATCTCGTCGAGGAAACGCACCTGAATTATTACCTTCCCCAGCCGCTACTTCAAACGAAATCCGTGAATATGCGCGTTACTTCGATTCAGAAGAATCGTTTTATCACAACAAAAACCACAACACACACCACACCCGCAAACATCTAGCATTGAATTTTAACACACCCAACCAACTCCACCACCCTCGCCCCCACCTTCTCCCTCCTCAGAACATGCTCTGCGCCTTCTTCTTGTCCTGCCGGAAGTTTAAAGGTCGGTTCTGTTGGTTTTTGTGCCACCTGCTCCCCTGGAACGTTCTCCTCTGAAGGCTCCTCTTCTTGTTCGAGGTGAGGGAAATTAAAATTTGTCGGAGAGAGCTCACAAGATCAATAAAGACGACGTAAAAACCAGCACTAACACCTCCACATTGTTGCTTCGCTCCTTCTGCAGCTGCCCAGCCGGAAAGTACAGTGAGAATGTCGCCGCTGTTTCCTCCCTCACCTGTTTGGACTGCAGTGCTGGCAAGTACAGCGAGTCCGTCTCTGCTACTTCCTCCGACACTTGTTTGGACTGCGCCTCTGGAAAGTTCTCCTCTGAAGGCTTCTCTTCGTGTACTAATTGCGAGGCTGGAAAGTACAAGGCGAACGAAGGACAGGGCTCGTGCACCAACTGCGGTGCCGGTCGCTACTCCACCACAACGGGCAACCCCGCCATTTCCTTTTGCCTCAACTGCGAGGCCGGAAAATCGAGCTCTGAAAAAGTGCAAATTTCCCCCTGCCCTGCGTGCCCAGAGGGCAAGTCAGCCCCCGCCCCTGGCCTCTCAACCTGCCCCAGCTGCCCAGCCGGCACCTACTCCGACGACCCCAATGGCGCGACGACCTGCGCCTTGTGCGCCGAGGGAAAATACACCAGCGCCGCCCAGTCCACGTCATGTGACACCTGCGACCCCGGAACCTTTAACATCGTTGAAGGCTCCGTCGCCTGTGACAAGTGTCCCTCCGGCCAGAAGATGAACAAGGCCGGCAACGGCTGTGAAGTTTGTCCCGACGGGATGTTCTCCAACCCGGGCAGGTAAAAAGCGACAAGATTGATATCATTTTATTTTTCAAGCCCGTCGCTTCCGGACACTTCGCTCCCCAATTCTAACACGGTTCGCTTTGCTCGCTGCTCGCCTCGCTCGCCGCAGCCTCGAGTGCACGGACTGCGCCCACACCGACGGCTACGTCGCTCTCGCTGGAGATTCAGGAGCGGCCGCCTGCGAGTACTGCGGCCCCGGCTTCTACGCCGACCAAAGCTCCCACACCTGCAAGCAGTGCGAGGTCAACTCCTACAGCGTGGGAGGGAGCAACGAGTGCGACTTGTGCCCAGCAGGAACCGACAACGCAGTAGCCTCGAAAAGGTGAGAAACCTTGAGGAGCCCGTCACGGGGAGCGAAGCGATGAGCTGATAATTGTCAAATACTAGTACTAGCTAAGCTGACTCTAGCTGGTCTTCCCGCTTTCACAATTCTAACCCCTCGTCGTTTCGCTCGCCGCTCCTCGCAGCTGCTCGCCGTGCCCTCCCGGAAAAATCCCGACAGGTTCCTCATGTGACCAGTGCGAGAAGGGAGAGTACGGGGAATTCGGCGCCACCTCGTGTAGTCCTTGCGACGGCGACGGCCAGTACGCCGACGAGGTTGGCTTGCCTGCGTGCAAGACTTCGCCAGTCGGAACGAAGCCAATGTCAAACCGCCAAGGCATTGAGAGCTGCGAGCTCGGCTCTGCCTCCTCTGGCGCTCAGAACGACTGCGCTCCTTGCGAAGGCACCGGGCAGTACGCCGATGAGATTGGCTTGTCTGCGTGCAAGGCCGCACCTGCCGGAACGAAGCCAACCTCAAACCGCCACAACATCGAGAACTGCCTCATCGGAAAGTACTCTTTGGGCGGCGCTGAGGCTTGCACCGAATGCGAGGCCGGAAATTTCGCACCAGCCGAAGGAGCCACTGGCTGCACAGTCGCCTCCACTTGCCCCTCCGGACACTACGTCATCACTGTGAGCACTCCTAGCACCGATACGACCTGTCGCATATGCGGTACAGGAATGATTTCTCCAGGTGGCGACTACAGAACTGACTGCACGTGGTGCAACGGCGAGGGTGAATACTCGGACGTCACGGGAGGCAACGCTTGCAAAACTGTTCCCGCCGGGTTCAAACCCGATTCTACTCACCAAGGCTTAGAAGCCTGCCCCCCCGGAACATATTCCACCGGAGGCACAAACGAGTGCACGAGTTGTGAATTTGGGAAGTTCTCCGCTTCTGAGGGGTCCCTTGGTTGCACAGCCGCGTCAATCTGCCAGGCTGGAACTTATATTGCCGTCGTATCCACGTCAACTAGTGATTCGACCTGCAACGCCTGTCCTAGCGGAACGTCCTCGTCTGCGACCCGAGTTCGGCATTATGCTGCTTGCGGGGGCGGAAAGAGCTCTCCAGAATGCAGCAATTTGGAGTCGAGACATGCGGATGATAACGAGGAAATAGGTGAGAAGCTGCGAAGAACTGCAAACTTAAGATTGCTTTTGTGCTAACTCGTTAACGCCTATCATCTTCGCCTCACCACCGCTCGTCGCAGCTCTTCGATGCTGCTCCGACACTTCCATCCCTGGTTGGGTACGTCGGCCAAATCAATTTGCCGATAACCTAAATCCCGCGGACAACTGGTGCTCCATCTGGAGCGAGTCCGACGCATGGGGCACATGCCAGTACTCTCTCAATTACACTGACGCTGTGGACTTCTGCGCTTCTGAGGGAGCGAGACTTTGCACGAAGGCGGAGATTGAGATGGGTTGCGCCGAAGGAACGGGTTGCGGAGGAATGAACGGATTATTGATCTGGACGTCGGCAGCAGAAACCGTGTTCTCGGGGCAATTCACCTGCACTCCCTGCACTGGGGAGGGCGAGTACTCGGACGCCTCAAAGGTGAGATGCTAAGAGGAGCGATATGTGAGGCTACGCTGATAGCTTCAGTCAAGTCATTCCTCGCCCCGATCATTCTAAATTAACACGGCTCGCTTCGCTCCGCTCGCTGCAGTTGACGGCCTGCAAGACCGCGCCCTCCGGTAAAAAACCAAACTCTGATCGAACTGGCGTGGGGCCCTGTGCTCCAGGAACATACTCAGTCGGTGGCGCCGACGAATGCTCTGAGTGTGAAGCCGGAAAAATGAGCGAAGTGGGCGCTGTTGGCTGTTCGACCTGTACCGTTTGCGGAACAGGAAAGTACAAGATCGCTGACTGCACAAATGAAGTGGAGACCCAGTGCGGCGACTGCCCCAAGAACACCTTCACAATTTCCGGCGCCACCAACATCAATGGCTGCGAGGAGTGTACAGATGGAGGATACTCCAAGCCCGGTTCTGGTTACTGCGAGCAGTGCCTCACTGGAAAGTACTACGACGAGCTTAACAACAGCTGCGAGCTCTGCCCCAAGAACACCTTCAGCATAACTGGCGCAACTAACAGCACTGGCTGCAAGCCCTGTGACGAAGGAGGTCACTCCAAGCCCGGTTCCGGCTACTGCGAGCAGTGTCTCACCGGCAAGTACTACGACGAGTCCAGCAATGAGTGCAAGCTCTGCCCCAAGAACACCTTCAGCATCTCCGGTGCCACCAACATCAACGGCTGCGCATCTTGCGCGGCCGGCGAGCATTCTCTTGAAGGCTCAGGCTACTGCCAAAATTGTTCCCAGTACGTGGAATACAATGAGACAGAGAAAAATTGCGTCTGCCTCCCCTCCTTCACCAGAGTCGGTGGCGACGGCGACAACGGAAAATGCACCTGCAAGGCCGGCGAAACGCTCATGGGCACGACCTGCCAGCCCTGCGAGACGGCCAAGTGGAAGGCTGAAATCGGCGTCACCAGCTGCAACCTCTGCGCCGACACTCTCGAAGGCTCCATCACCGAAGAGCTCGGCTCGACCATGGTCGAAGACTGCAAGTGCCCACGATGTACATTTGACAACACCGAAGGGAAGTGCGACGAGGTTGAGGACGGAATGGACTTCCAAGCCGTCGGAATGCGCCTCGAAAACGTAACAATCGAGCCTGGGTACTGGCGCACGGGCCCAACTTCGACTGACATTCGCCAGTGTCCCGTCCCCGAGGCCTGCGTCGGCGGCAACTCCTCAAATTACTGCCACCCGGGCCACGACGGCCCCTACTGCAACCTTTTCAAGGACGGCTATGCGAAGGATCCGTTCTTGCTCTGCCAGAGCTGTGACACCACCGCGACCAGCGTCGTCCTCTCCATCCTATTCATCTTCGTTGGCGCCGGCATCCTCGCTGGAGTCGTCTTTCTCTTAAAGAAGAACAAGAACATCTACAAGCGCGTCAAGAACGGCATCAAGATCATCTTCACGGGGTTGCAGATCACATCGGCCCTCCCTGCGGTCGTGCCTGCGATTCCCCTCCCTGAGACCTTCAAGGAGGTGGTAACCTCAGTTCAGTTCTTCAACTCCAACATCTTTCAGCTAGTTTCAGCCGGCTGCATCTCCTCCGGCTTCAACTACTACGACCGGCTGTTACTTGTCACTATCCCCATCCTCCTCCTTTGCTCGGCGCTAGTCGTGGCCGGAAGGAGGAGCGAGGGCCACCGCCGATCCCAATTCATCATTGCCGCCCTAGCTGTACTGATTTTGACGCTTCCGACGGTAACGAACACCGTTTTTGGTGTCTTCTCATGTGACACCCTAGACGACGAGCGCTCCTTGTTGAGAGTGGACTACAGCATCGACTGCAACGACGGAATGAGGGGCTTCTGGCTCTTCTACGGCGTCTTCATGGTGCTGATCTTTCCCGTCGGCGTCTCTGCCGCTTACTTCAAGCTCTTGTTTAACAAGCGCGAGAGAATAAAGCAGGACGTTAAGACTCGGGAGGAGGACGAAGAGCTCAAGAACATCGCCTTCCTGTTCGAGCCGTACAAGCCGGAGCTCTGGTACTTTGAGGTGGTGGAGACAATTCGCAGGTTGTTGATGACGGGCGTCTTGAGCACTATTCAACCTGGGACCTTCACGCAGCTCTCGTGGGGGATTTCCCTTTCGATGGTCTTCACGTGCACCTTCTGCGTCGTTAAACCTTACAACGAGAGCCGGGATAATTGGATCGCGATCATGTCCTCTGGCCTTCTCTTCCTGGTCTTCCTCTCCTCTTCCTTCATAAAGTACAACCAATTGCTGGACGAAGAGAAGGAGGCCTACGACTTGATCGGGATGGACATTCTACTGACGATTTGCTACGCGTCTTCAATCGGGCTGTTTTTCTGGTGGGCGTTCCACCAGAAGGACGACATGAGCGTTAGCACAGCGGCGATGGCGAAGAACACGCTGCAGGGAACGAGCAGCCTTGGTAGTAGCGTGGGCGACGAGAAGGAGATAGTAGAATTGTCCGTGGTTAGTAAGAAGGGGGCAGATTTAGGAGGAGGGGCAGGTGCAAGATCGAGCGGGTTTGAAGTGATCAATCCTTTCGCTGAGGGAAAGGGCATTGACAAGAATAGGTTGAAACAGCTCGACAGCTTCGGACCCAAGGAGAAGTTCAGGAAGGGAGGGAAGGGTGGCAGAGGCGGGAACTCGAACAAGAGCAAAACGGAGCCTCAACAGAAACGCGATTCATTCATACCGCATCCGAACACAACAGCAAAGTCGACTTCGTCGGAGAGGAAAGAATTCATCGTGCCTCCCCCTCCTCCGACAACAACAACGTCAACAGCGTCAAGAAAATAATCTATCGTACCCCCGCCCCCGCGCCACGTTTTGAGAATATTTAAGTGGGAAATAAAAACAACACGCAACACAGCGAAGAGAAGGGGGAGGGGAGAGGGGTGGGGGAGGGGGGAGTGAGAGAAAGTCCTCACACATATGATATACTTATAGGCTTTCAATAAAATCAAATTTCCTTATTTATTTTATCGTAATGGTTTTAGATCTTCGTGTCGTCGTCGTCACGCACGTCCTCAACGTCGTCGTGTTTTCCGAAGAAGTTTCGAGAAAGTTGCGTATGTTATAGGCGTTCATGTTTCAGCAATCGTCGTTCTGAAGAGCTTCGTCGTTGGATTATCGATATTTAATATTCTCTGCGGCGTTCGCTTTTCCCCAGCACAACACTCTCCCCCTCCTCTCTTCCCCCATGACATTTTCCAGGAGTCAAATAACATATTTCTAGTGGCTCAAAAACAAAACTTTATGTAAAAGCACACTTACTGCAAGAAAGACAAAAGACGGACATCACACCCGAACCTCAACGTCAACCCCGCGCTCTAGTTATCCTAGAATCGCTGCCCAACCCTCCCCCCCAAAATACCCACCCACCGCCTGCTCCACTCCCTCCGTCAACACCGTAACACCAAAACAACACGTCACTCATGCGTCTCATCATCCTCCCCGATGTCCAACATGAGACGGATCCACAGGCGCCCCACTTGCGCCGCTGGTACACTTCCTTCCAAACCTTCTCGCAGGAGTCAGACATGTTCACCTCGGTCGATCTAGCGGAGCTCCCTGACCCTATGAATGCTCATCCTGACGGTTGGTATAGACATTGTACGAATCGAGTAGGGGGTTTGGGGCCCGTAGACGATAAAACTGTGCTGGTAGGCCACGGTGTCGGGTGCTCGACTGCGCTGCGAGTAGGCGAGAAACACGGGCTTCATTCAATTTACTTCATCAACCCGTGCCCAATGAAAAAAGATTCGGAAGATTTCGACTGGCAGGCAATTTCGGAGAACGTGGAGGGTTTCTTCGGAATCTTTGGCGCGACGAGCCCGAACCCAGACTTCGTGGAGCTCATCAAGAAGGAGACCCCCCAACCTGAAACCCGCTATAGAGTTGAGTTCGATCCTTCGGTCTTCGATGCCGAGGTCTTCGACGTCCTCGAGATATTCCTGACGGAGACAATAGAAGTAGCACTCCAGCGTCCATCAGTCGTTAGGTGGGTACATATATAACCTTAAGTCGCAACAAAAATCATCGACTCGTATTTCTAATAATAATAATGCTCGTCGCAGAAACTCGAAAGGAATGTCAAACTATTAACAAATCAATCAAATCAATAATTAATATTTTATTAAAAAACAATTATTCCTTTCTCTCTACCTAAAAACTAATAATAACCAAACTTACACACCAACCTTATTCCGCACCACATTGTAATGCTCCCCGAGATCGTAGTAGTAACGGTGGTACGACACCTTGAGCTCGTCCTCCTCCCCAAAACTCTCCCCTATCATGATGGGAGTCTTGGAGCTGTTGTATATTTTGATCCTCCTCTTGAGGCCGTTGCTGAGCGCCCTGAGCTCTAGCTCTCCCCCCCACTCTGCGCTTTTGCGAACTTTCGCCACGTACTCTTCGAAGGTTCCGTCCTGCGTGAAGATAGATAGATTGTGATTGTGATAGTGTTGGGGTTAGACAGAAGTATTTGTGTTGATTTAGTAAGAGCACTCACCTCCTCGGAAAGGAAAGGAGTGAAGTAGTCCGAGTTGGACTCCAGGAAACCTGCTGCAAGCACCCTAACCTCCTCGTGACTCTTGCTCAGGTAGTGCCCGATTGCCCTGTACAAGCAGTGCCCGTCTGCTTCCACGTCCATGATTTCCAAGTTGTTCTCCCTGAACTTGTTCTCGGATATAATCGCGTCGCTCTCGACCTCCCGGTTCGACGGACCGGCGTTGGCCATGTCCGATTCGATCTGGGCCTGCTCCTGCTGCTCTTTCTGCTTCTTCTTCATCTGTTGTTGAGGGAATGAGTGAGTGTGTGAGTATGTAAATGGGTTGGGGTTGGAGGCGAGTTTTTTTACCTTCTTAAGCCTCGCCTTCTCGCGCTTGGCTGCCGCAGGATCAGCCTCGGGCTTGGGCTCCGGCTCGGGATCAGCGATGGCGGTCGAGGACATGACGGAGGCGAGGGCGGAAGAGTCTTTATCGGAAGGGGGGGCGGAGGCGGACGCATAATTGGCCTCGATCTCGGCCTTCTTCTTGTCGAACACGGCCTCGACTGCAGCGGCCGCCTCCTTCTGCTTCATTTTGTTCGAGCCAGCAGCGCCCTTGGCCTTCTTCACCTTGGCTCTGCGCTCGTTCTCGAGAGCCTTCAGCACCTTTTGCTTATCATTCGCATCAGATAGAGCACTCATTGTTTCGTCGTTCGTCGGGATCTCGATGATTGTAAACTAAATAACACCTTTTCTCCGACACTATTAATCAGAAGCAAAGTAGGACTGGTTTAAATAACACAAGGTTATAGTCTAGGATATTCGTGTCGGGGGAGATTTATTGAGAAAGCGAGTTTTGATCGAAAATATATTTTAGTCAAATCACCGGAAAGAACATCGGTGTTCTAGTTATTCTAAGGTTCAATTTTTGTCTTATTTAGATTTTAAGGACCCTTGAGCTCCAGAGTTCATTAGTAACTTTTTCCGGAAAAGTCCAGGATCATTATTTTAAAATCCTATTCTCGCCTTTTTGGAATTAGATTGATCTATAAATGGCCTACTCGGGAATTTAGGGGGCCTTGAATATACGAATATGACCAAGACTGAATAAAATAACTCCAGGAACACCAATTTCTGTTTCCCAAATCCATTCTTTTGAAAAATCGTACGCTTTAACTATTGGCTCAGGATTCCTAAGATTTCGAATATAATCAATAATAAGCTTCAAAATGAAAAGATGCTTTCAAAAAATTACTGATCAAACGACCTCAAATCACACTCATCTCCGTAGAGCTTGTCGTCCTTGTTCGTTTAACTTGATATTCACTGACGCTAGCCCTCTAGCCTCGTTTTTAAAAGATTTACAAGCAATGATCCGAATTGCGCTGCTCTTCACTTGTCTCTGGCTCCCTGCGGCTCCGTTCCTCGTCCACCAAGGCCACCACCGCTCCTGCCACTCTCTCCACAACGGCAAATCAGATAGTGATGAATCATCTTCCTCGATCATGGACGAGTTCCTAAACGACTTCGCCTCCCAATCCGCGCATTTGCTCGCATCGCCCGACCTACCAACGAAGCAAAAACGTTCGCTGACCTTCACCGCCTCTCCCCTGATCGGCGGTCACGCCCCTCAAACTCCGTCACCTTTCTACTCGCCCGACTTCGTGGTTCAACATATTCTATCCTGCTTGATGCAAGATGTTGATACCATCGGGGTTGACCAAGCCTTCAAATTCACGCAACTCGCTGCAGCTGGCGAAAGTTCGTCTCTTAGAGTGAATTGGCGTAGCCCTTCTACTTCAAATCATGGCATAACACTCGGTCAGTTTAACGATATCCTCAAAGAATCGTTATCGCCTCCCTATTACACTCTGTCGAACATGGACGACTTCTCCTTCACCAGGCTACCTCAGTTCGATGAGAGCGATCTCTCCTGCTACGTCGACATTTACACGCGGAATTGCGACGATACCGAGCCTAACAAAAATGACACGGAGGAGTGTCTTGTTGGACTTTGGCGTTTTCATCTAAATCGAGAGGCAAAGGTGAGATGACGACAAAAAACTCCTTAACCCGATGAAGATGATACGAAATTTTAAATCTTCAACGGGTTGAAATCGACACCACCACCATCCACTAACTCAGCTAACTTCGCCCACCCCGCTCACAGCTCCCCGCAGCAAACCACAAGGACTGCTGGCTGATAAACCGCGTCGAAGTACTAGGCGGCGATTTCGGCTAATTATTAATTCATTCAATTCAATCATTTTTGAGAACAATAATATACAATTTTGTCTTAATCTACACAACAACAACAACAATAAACACCCCCTTACGCCTCCATGACCCCCCCGTCGTTCCTCCTCTCCACAACCCGCAAGTTCCTGAAATCGAAAATCTCGAAGGGCCCCTTGAACCCGAGTGTGAACTGCAGCCATCCGTCGATATCGATGTAATCTCTCTTGCCCTCCGTCGAGTACCCCGCGAGCATGGCCTGTATGTCGTTCTCCTTGATGATATGCCTGAAGCTCTCCTCCTTCATGAGCAGGTCGCACAAGGTGTCTATCTTGCAAATTCCCTTGCTCTTGACGTCGAAATAGTTGAACAGCTCCTGTGCAGACGCCCACTCGACGGTGGACACCCGCCTGAACTTGGGCTTGGTGTTCTTGTGCCTTTCAGCGGCCTCGACCCTCTTCTTGACTACTTCGTCGATGGCGATGCGTATCCTTGACTTATCCTGCCTGTTGGCCTTGTGGAACACCAAGTTCACAATCTCCCCCACCGTAATCTCCCCGCTCTTGTCAACGTCCATGACCTCGAACTGCAGGTGCTTGAACGTGTCCCCGTACTCTCCGTGCTTAATGTAGTACTCGAACTCCGTCGCCTGAATCTCCCCATCGTTATCCATATCCATAGTATACAGCAACTCAGCGAGTTCCATGACCTCAGCGCGAGCGTACGTGCCGAAGTGGGAGGAGCTGGCGATGGTTTTGCGCTCCATGCAGGCGATTGATTCGCGTTTTTGTTCGGTCATTTTTGAGGCGGTTTTGTCGGCTAGTTCTTTTTGTCTGTAGATTAGAGTGACTCTCTTGGTTGGACTGCGCAACGACGAGAAGTGATTTTTGTGTTAGAATTATATTCAACATAACAGCCACTAAATAAATAGGTAGATAGATACGGCGCTCACCTCTTCAACTCCGCCTTGGCCTTCCTGTGACGCATCTTCTTGAACCTGACGATGTTCTCCTCTCGCCTGATCTTCTCCATGATCTCCAACTGCCGGTCGTCGATCCTCCCCAGGCTTTCGGCGACGGTTTCGTCTCTTTTGGTGAAAGTCGTGCCGATGCTGCTGTAGCTATGAGCAAAAGAGTGAGTGAGAATCGCTTCAAGAGTCAACGCGTGATAGTTTATTCTACTTACCTACTTACACTATTTTCGTCAATGCTCGACTCGTACTCTTCCCCCAAGTTGTAGATCTTCTGGGGCGTGACCGGCCTGTGCTCCGTCATGAAGAAGCTATCCAAAGTCTGCTCCTCCTCTTCCTCCTCCTCGCTGTCGTCCTCGTCGAGGTCGATGGCGGGACCGCCTCCCTTCCACGCTGCGGATTTCCTTGCGAACCTGAAGATTAGCGTAGCATCGAGAATTGCAGTGTTAGAATTATGCAACAGAAAGTATTATCAGCTCGTCGCTTTGTTCCTCGCTGGGCTTCGTCTTCGCTCCTCTCTATTTCTCACCTCTCCACGCTGGCCATCTCGGTTATCCTCTGTTTGCCCTCCTTCGTTGCGTAGTCGTACTTCACCTTCAGTTTCCTAACCTTCGCCCTCTTCTCCTCCTCCTCCTCCCTCTTCAATTTCTTCTTAACCTTGTCCTCCTCGAACTTCTGACCCAAGAAGCCGCTCAAGCTCGTGTCCGTTTCCGAAAAGACGATACCGTCCTTCCTGTTCTTCTGCTTCATCTCGCCGTACAGGTTTCCGTAGATGACCTTGCCGTCCCTCGTCTTGCTGTTGTTGGCGGACACTAAAGTCTGCCTCATGCTCTCCACGATCCGCCTGATTTGAAGCTTCTTCAGTCGCTCAATTTCCTTCAGGTCCGACCCGTCGTCAAACAGGTCCGCCATGCTGTCCTGGTCGTGGGTTTTGGCAACGACAATCATGGACGCGCGCTTTTGCGTCATGCGCCTGCTCGGCTTGTCCGCCCTGATGCTCATGAGCGCCTTTCGGATCCTCCTCTTCTGCTCGCTCAAGGGCTTGATCAGCTGGGTCCTTCCCCTGGTGTCCCGCCCCCGCATGCTGCCGCCTCTCATGCTCGTCTGCCTCTGGTGCGACGGCGAATCGTTCATGGACACGACCCTGTCTCTCTGGGGCGACCCTTGTCCCCCCATGAGCAGCTCCAGGGGAATCTGCACCGAGGCCTTCCTCATTGCGGCCGCGTGCGAGTTTGGGTCCTCCTCCGCCACGATCACGTCGAGCGCCTCATTCACCAGCGTCTCGTACTCCTCCTTCTCCTCCAGCGATTGCACGTTGGGGCAGTTCCAGTGTTCGAGCCTGCGACGACGTGAAAACGGGACAACGTTGAGTTAGAATAAAAACTATCGCCTCATCGTCACACACACACACTTCCCAAACTCTCCTCTCACCTCTCAAAACGCTGCTCCTCGTAGTCCATACTGTCAATCTCGCCGAACAACTCGCCCACCTTACACTCCCTGATGCCAAGCTTGCAGTCCTTGGCCGCCCACAGCCGCAGCTTGCAGTCTGCCGCAGTGGTCACGACCATGGGCGCTCCTCTCAAGGGGCTCATGGACAAAATGGGCTCCTCGTGGGCCGTCCAGTGGGTGGCGCTCGGCACCGTGATCTCGGGCCAGGCGCTGTTGTTCCTCTTGCTCTGGGCGTACACTCCGTCCTTCTTGTACCGCAGGTTGGGGTTGTAGGCCTCCTCGTCGAAGTTGGCGCAGTCGCTCGGCTTGAGCATCTCCACCCTCTCCTTCGAGCACTCCAATATGTCCTCGAACTTCCAGAAGGCGATGATTCCGGCGAAATCGGTCGCAATCAGACTCAGAGGCATTCCCTCGCTGTCCGGATCCGACGGGTCCATGTAGACGCTCATGTTCCGCACGTTGTGGAAGATCTCGTCCGTGCTCAAGACGCAGCTCACAAGGCACTTGCAACTCGCCGCGCTCATGGCCGCCCGGGAGGTCACCTTCCAGACCAGGATTCGGCCCTGAATGTCGGCCGTGATTAAAAGCGGAAGATTGGGCACGAAGCTCACCATGGTGACCTCCGTGGCGTGCAAGTCCAGGTGATCTTGCAGCTGCAGATCCTGGAAGTCCCACAGCTTCACCTCCTCCCCAGCCACGGTGGCGATCAGCGACTGCTGCGGAGAGTAAGCGGAGTGCGCGATCGCGGTCTCATGGGCGACGTGATGAAGCGGAGTTCCACCAGCTGCGACGAGTGTAGCGAGCGCGA
>BLQM01000255.1:0-10950 GCA_012489335.1 Triparma laevis f. inornata
CCCTAACCCTAACCCTAACCCTAACCCTAACCCTAACCCTAACCCTAACCCTAACCCTAACCCTAACCCTAACCCTAACCCTCTCTTCAACTTCTTCACCATAACCATAACCATAACCATAACCCTCTCTCCAACTTCTTTACCATAACCATAACCATAACCATAAAACAAGAAACTCATATTTTTATTTTAGCAAAATCAATATTTTCTTTTATCTTAATTTTCTTTTATTCGTAGTATAAGCGTTGGAACTCCTCGAACCTCTTCTCCAGCTCGTTCAGTATCTTTAAGCGAACGGAGGTTGAGATGCCAGAAGCGTCCGCCAGCTCAATCAGCTTGGCGTTGTTTATGCTTCCCAGCCCCTTCCCGTCCACCAGCACCTCCTGAGCGTTGTCCCTCTTGGTGGCAATTTCAACGTGGTTCCACTCTACTTCGTCTGCGTACAGCACTTTCATGGTTTCCTTCAGAATAACGAAGAGCTGGAGCTTGTGGCTTCCGTTCCTCAAGCCGGAGATGGTCTGAACGTTCTGCTCCAGCGTGTACTCCTGGCCGGAATCTACGATCAGCACCACCTTGACCAAGCTGCTGTGGACGTCCATGTCGAATCCTCGCGTCATGAACTTGAGCACCATTGTGTCGCCGTTGATCACGGCCCCGGGAGTCGGCTGCGTGAGCTCCAGCTTCACCTGGTTGGGAACCACCTCTGGTGGCGAAACGGCTTCCTTAGCTCCTTCCTTCTTCCCCCCTTTCACTTCCTCCGCTTCTTTCATGTACAAAAATATGCTGGTGCCCACCGCCTCGTCATTCGCGCTGTCGCACTTGACTGTGATGTTGTGTGTCCCCCTGAGCATCGTTCCCGCGTCCAGCTGGATGTCAATGCTTCCGTCTACGAAGTCCACGGCGTCGTTAGGCAAGGTCACCTTGTTGGACTGGATTTCTACGTTGTCCAAAATAATATTGATCTGGACCTCGTCTCCCGGAACGATGGCCGACCCGGACATCCGCCAGGTCAACGGCGCGACATCGGACTTGAGCACCCCGCCTGCGGTCGGGGAGGTGATGTCCACGCTCAAGGCTGCGCTCTTTTCCACGCACCGACCGCCTCCGCAAACTTTGTTGCTGGGAGAGTAAAGGGAAGAGCTGTCCTCGACCGTGACTTCGTGGAATCCTCCGAAATAGAGGGTTACGGCGATGAGGGTAAGGGTGGCGGCGACTACGACCATGGCCTTGTTCCGCTGCCAGAACGTCGTCGTCCTCATGCTGTTCAATAGCGCAATATCCTCGTCGACGCACTGCGACGAGCGTAGCGAGTCGCAAGAAGATTGGCGTTGACGAGTTAGAAATGGGTGAGGTTGAAGGCCGCTTGTGCGTTTAGACTACAAGCTACTAGCGCGGATGGATTACGACCGTAATTGTCGTATTCCCAGCTCGTCGCTTCGCTCCTCGCTGCGTCTCACCTTGCTTCCCATCCTGCCCCTCGCCTTCTTCTTCTTTGAATTGGAGCTCGTAACTCCAATGGGGCTGGGGTTGACCGTTCGTGCCTTCTCCTTCGGGGAACCGCCGATTGGCATGAACGCGCTGCTGCTGCTGGTGTGCTGCTGTGCTGAGCCATGTGCTTCGCTCGAGTTTCCCCTCTCAAGCACAGTATATGGATTCTCGTACATCTCCTTCTTCTTACTCTGACTTGCCTTCGGGGTAAATTTCTTCTTCGTTTCCTTCTCCTTTTCATTCGTCTCCAGTTCCTCCTCCTTTATGGTGACGGACTTCGAGGCGAGCTTGGCCTTTCTGATCCTCTCCTTTCTGCGACGAGCGTAGCGAGAAGCATTAACGAGGTGAGGAGCGAAGCGACGAGTTAGTTTAGAGTGTTCCTAATATGAGAGTGAAGCGACGAGGCCAAGCGAAGCGAGAATGTGTAAACGGACTTCAAGATCGTCGCGTTCGCTCCTCGCAGTTCCTCACCTCGCCCTCTTGCTCTCGACGATGACTACGGGGTTGCGTTCGGAGTGGGGGGGGGGGCCTTCCTCTAACACTGTCACTGCGCTAGTAGTTCTAGAGGGCGACACTGGGAAGCTGTTGTTGTTATGGGAGGTGTTGTTGTTGTTATAGTTGTAGTTGTTGCTCCTGACCACCTCCAAACGTAACTCCCTACTAGGACTCCCGCTAACGCTCGAGTTGGAACTGCTCGCCGCGCTAAGCGCCGGCGGTACCCCCGAGCTTCCCCTCAAAAAGTCCAGCAACTCCTGCGCGTGAGCGCTCTGAATGCTCGAGATATCGTCCTCGTAGAGTTTCGTAGGCTTGGGTTTATTCACCGGCATGGTCTCGACAGTTGTTTGGCTTTTCACGCTCGAGCATTCAGAGCGTTCACTTACTGGACTAGGTGATGACTGCTTCGATATAACCTCACGTGATAGTTTATGAGACTGCTCCGCCCTCCTAAGAAGATCCTTCAAACCTTCGTAAGCCTTCGGATCGAGTTCAATGCTATCATCGTTCTCGTCTGTTAAATCGAAGGAATCATCATTCTTGATTTTTAGACGGATAGTTATTGACTCGCCGCCTGCGCTGGTGTCGAGTCGTTCAATATCATTCCAACCTCCAATAAAATTACCATCAACGTCGCTAGCAGTAATGCTAGAGCCGGTAGGATCCTCGTCGCCAGCGAAGATGAGAGGGGAAGTGCGACGCCATTCTTCCTCGGGGATACGGTCGGAGGTGTCAAGCTTGAGGTCGTTTCGGAGAACTTCGGTTAGTTGCATGTGCATGTTTTCGAATCTTTTTACGATGCTGTTTGGGGGTTTTGGGGGGGTTAGGTGTTTTGAGTTAGGATTTAGTTTTTTTATTATGAGTAATGATAATGTCATACCTGCTCTCACTCCCCGAAACGCTTACGTCGTCATCTTCGTAATTACTACTTTCATCCAAAATTTCAACACTACACTCATCAATATCATCACTCTCGTCGTTCGCGAGGTTGTTCGTTGACAGTTCAGTGTCAATAGTGATAGTAGGAGGGCTCGAACGTTGCGCGGGAGAGGAGGAGGAGGAGAGGACATTACCCAAACTAGATCGAGAAGCGTTACAATCATCGTCGAGGTTTGGGTTGCTAGAAGTAGGGAGGAAATCAAGGTTTTCCATAGCGCCGAGTTCGGCGGAGAGGCCGTCGTCGGAGTCGGAGTCGGTTTTGGGAGGGCCTTTTCTCTGAGAGTATGGGGGGGGACGTTTTGAGTTGGGTTAGTGGGGGAATTGGGGGGAAAAGGAGGGAGGAGGTACGGGGGGTAGGGTGCAGGTATACTTAAAAGGAACGCAGGGCAGGTCGAATGCGCGAATTTGCCTCACGATAGCCGTTTTATGACATAATTATCAGGACTAACCTGAGGAGTGGACTTAGCCGAGTGGAGAACGTCTTCGAGCTTCTGCTCGAAATCTGTCGTATTTTCTACCAAGACTTCCATCTCAGAGGGGGGAGAGAGTGAAGGTGGGGGGGAAGTGGGTTCTGTGTTTCGTATTAGTGTATTTTTGAGGGAGATTTTGAGGATAGTGTTGGCTTTCCCCCCCCCTCTGAACCGGCACTGTTGTGGCCTTCCCCATGTTAAAATCCTGCGATTATGCATGTTTTTGGCTTGGGGGTCATTGATTGAAACAACGATAGCATCAAACTTTGATTGTGCTACGTTGCTATCTCTTTTAAAAGTCTTCCCGCTTCCAACTCCGAAGAACTCTTATAGTGTCGCTAACTGAGTTTTTCCTGTACCTTCCTTACGTCCGAATATTTACCTTCAGTTCCTCCCCTCTCAGACCTCAATCTTCCTCCCCCTTGATTCCCTGTCAAACCTCCGTCGCATCCAATGGATTCCGCCTCCATTCCCTTCCTCGCATTCGCCTGTTCAATCGGTCTAGTCTCCGGTTTCCTAATCGGCCTGATAGGCGTAGGCGGCGTCATCCTCGTTCCCTTACTAATGTGAGAAGCTGTTCTCAGAGCGAAAAGCGACGAACTGGGAACGCCTTGTTGCGTGGTTTTCGTTTGAGGGATATGCAGAACATTCCTACCTCGTAATACGACGTTCAGTGCGTCACAGAGGTCCAGTCTCGGTGAATGGACAACAGTACCTCTTTCCTTTCTGCGCTGAACGTCCAGCCAGGCGATGGACTATTCTATATATCCCTCAACGAAAACCACCTTATTTTCGGGCGATATCTCGCTAAATTCTGGCTGCATAAGATTCCGGGGAACTTCTTAATTGTCGTATTTCGCGCTCTCGTTAGATTCTAACACCTCGTTTTATTCGCTTTTATTCTCCTCTCCTCGGTTCCTTTTCTCCAGAAACATAAAAATCGGCGGTCGAATAATTAAACCTCACTCCGCTATCATGGCTTGCATGTTCAGCTACATGTTCGTAAGCATAGGAGGCATGTTCGGTTATTCTCGTCACAGGAGTATAAATTGGAAGGAATGTCATCAGATCCTCTTCTCTGCGACTCCGGCGGCTTTCATGGCTGCCGCGTGTTTAAACCTTTTTAGTGAGAGTTTACTTAAGCTTGTACTTTATGGTTTGATGATGTGTAGTTCTGTGTTTTCACTCAGAACGTTAATGCACGCTGCGAGGGATAGGAAGGGACATGATGCTGTACCAAGGAGCGATGAGGATGAGGGTGGGAAGGAGAGCTTTGATAAACATTTTAGGAGTAATAATAGGTGAGACGTGATATATATAGATAGAAGATAGTCATTGTAAAAATTCGATCCGTGCCCGTATTGTAGCACTACTCGTACACATTGGATTGCTCGAGAGCCATGCCGGTGGGGCACGTGATGGGCGGCGTCGCTCGGCGAGGGTTCGAGCGGCGGTTTCAACGCGCGGCGGGCTGGGAGTGTGATGTGCCGCAGATGCACGACCTGCTTGCACCACCTTGCGGCGATGCCACACGACATGCATGATCTGCTGCCCCGTTGGCGGAGAGTGTGCGCGGATTCAAGCCCCCCCGAGAAGAGAGCGCACCGCGTTGAGCACGACGTTGATTTGGCACATTGATGATCGTTTGGATTCATCTGGAACGTGCCCTGCAGCATCGGCGCGCTGGCTGGCGACGCAAGGCTGCATTGATCACTAACTCTCCAACCACCTCAGCTCCCCCCTCGACTCTCCCATCCCCCTCGCCTCCGTCGGCAACGACGACATCGACATCCTCGGCATAACTCTCCCCCTCTCCTTCTCTCCCCCCCCTCCCCTCCCCCCCCGAAATATCAGAAGGCGAAGAAAGAGGTTCACATCCTAGAGCGAGAGCCGAAAGCAGTTTAGAGGATATCACGAAGTATAAAATGTGGTTTTTAGGGATAACCACCGGATTCATTTCTCCTCTTACTGGTACCTCCGGACCTGTTGTATTTTTACCGTTAGCGTTGACTCTGAATTACCCTATTTTAAATGCTTTAGGAGCGGCGCAGTGCGTGCAGTTGCCGATTGCGGTTGCGTCGAGTATTAGTTTTAGTTTGGTGGGGGAGGTCGATTGGAAGTTGGGGGTTGCGTTGGCGGTTGGAGCAACGCCGGGGGTGGTGGTGGGGAGCTTTATGGCGCATAAGATTAATAAGTTTCATTTGCAGGTGTTGGTTACTGGGGTTTTGCTGGTTGCGAGTTGTGTTTTGCTAGTAACGTTTCTGTTCGAATGAATATAAATAAATAAATGAAGGCTTTAGCTTACAATTATGATGGTTATTTATGTTTTGTTGGAGAGCTGGTTGAAGGCCTCTCTCGCCGTGGGATTCAGTTTCAATTCACCCGTGTCTTCCAGGACAAAAACCAGTAGCCGTGCAGCAGCGACGACCAGTCTCTTCTCTGCCCTGCCTATGACTGCTATACACTTCCCATCGGTGGATACGAAAGTTGCGAGGTCACTCCACTTCCCCCCTCCCTCCTTTTCGTTCTCGGCCCATGCTTTCCATTCTAATTCCGCACCTTTGGAGAACTCGTCCCACAAGAACAAGAAAGAATTGTAGAGCGACTCTAGCTCTTTATTCGCCGTAGTCAAACTCAGGGTTCCTACATCGGGAACTTCTAGAGACTCTAGTTCCTTTGCGTCCTCGTCCTTCTCGAAAATTTGAGACACAGCTTGCAAGAGGCACATGTTCAGGTTGCCTACAGGGTGAGGAAGTCCCACCAAGTCCCACCATTGCTCAGGATTGAGGCGTTTAATTGTTTTAAGGCCGGCTATGACATCGGTTATGGCATCTTCTTGGTCCATCAAAGTGAAAATGTTTGAGATGTCAAGTGCAAAACCTCTACAGCTTGTGATAAAACAATTTATAAGCTCCGCAGATCAATTTTAAAGACAACTTCACATTAACCGCAAACCAAAGTCCCTCCTCTTAAATTCCTAATCTCTCTTGTCCAGTACAAATTCCCAGCCAAAGGATTCTATTGCCAGCGAGCACATCCCCAATCAACAATCCAACCATATCACAGTTAAAAATCTTAAAAACTGCTACCATGAAATTCACCATCTTATCCGCCTCCGCTCTCATCTCGACTACCCTCGCCGATCTTCCCTCCTGTCAAATGTAAGCATCCCATTCCCCGTTAACCGCGTAACCCGCGTATAATCAAAAACAACCCTCTCACACCAACCTCGCGCTACTGCACCTTCCTCCCTCCTCCACTTCACTCTCCAGCTACACCAACAACCAATGCGTAGGTGATACCATAACCACAGATGAGACGTTTAACGCTAACCGCTGGTTCACGCCTGTTCGAGGTAGTGTTGATTGGCAGGAGAGCTTTCAGGATTACTCTCATTTGACAGGTTACGCTAAGGTAAGGAATTATCCGATCAGGACTCTCTACTGATTAAAATTGTTATATTTACATTATATATATAATGTAAATACTAACACACAGCCACACGTTCGCCTCCCCTCTTCTCGTTAGATTACCTATGATAAGGGCATGCAGTCCGCCACTGTCACGGTTGACGCTATGCATAAGGCCAATGCTACATTGACTTACGAGTTTGACGGAATCTCTCAGGTGAGACTGCAGTTTGCAAGTACTTCAGCCCTATACACGCACCTCGGGGTGCATTAAGAACATTGTAAACTAACTCGTCGCTTCCGCGTAACTCGGCTCGCTTATCACTCGCCTCTCGTCGTCTTAGGACGCCTCCACCGCCACCTTCACTCCCAGCAACGCCAAGGGACCCATCTCCTTGACCATCACCGCTTCAGACAAGGTGAGAAGCTGCTCAGAGTCTCAGCGATTCCGCTGGGAATGCGATAATTCCGCTTCTTATACGGCTGCGCTTGTAGCTCAGTCAACGATTCTCTTCCACAATCACCGCCACGCATTTCTAACTCCGTCAAACGCCAATCTGTAAATGCGACGAACTACGCGTCGGAGACAGACCACCATCAACCTTGAACCTCTCGACTTCGTCTGGAACGCCGCCGACATCGATCTAACGTACCCTAAGGGCGACTACCGTGGAGGACAGAAGGGGGCTATTGTGGAGATGTTTGGTTGGCCTCATGCGGATGTGGAGATGGAGTGCAAGTTCTTGGCTGAGGCAGGTTAGTAAATTTTGATCGTGGAAGTGATGACGACGTTTATCTATCTTACGAGTAGACTTTGATTCTTACA
Source organism: Triparma laevis f. inornata (assembly GCA_012489335.1). Lineage (NCBI taxonomy): Eukaryota > Bolidophyceae > Parmales > Triparmaceae > Triparma > Triparma laevis. The sequence continues at coordinate 7,629 of BLQM01000255.1, forward strand.
TCCTCTCTAACTCGTTGAAACTCCCCTCTCTTCAGGCTACATGGGCGTCAAGGTCTTCCCCCCTCAGGAGCAGATCATGAGCACCGAGCCTTTCCAGAACATCATGAACCCGTGGTACTTCATGTACCAGCCCGTATCTTACAAGCTCGAGGGGAGGATGGGAACTCGTGACGACTTACGTTCAATGATCAATACCTGCCGTTCTCTCGGAGTCAGGTGAGGAACTGTTCGGAGCTCAGATCCGTAGCTTCAGTCTAAACACTCAATCCGCTTTCGTCGCCCCGTAATTCTAACGCGGTTCGCTTCGCTTGCCGATCGTCGCAGGGTCTACGCCGACGCCGTCGTTAACCACATGACCGGAGGCGGTAACGACGCGAACCCTTACCATCGTAACCCTAACGCTGACTGTCAGAATTTCGGAGCGAAGCAGAGCACCGCTGGAAGTCCTATGTACACTCAGGATTACACTTACACTGAGAGCGAGGAGACTGGACTCCCCCCCCTTCAGGAATTCCCCGCCGCGGGATACGGACCTCTTGACTTTCACTGCGAGCGTAGTTTGAACAGCTGGACTGATCCCCTTGATTTGAATGCTGGTTGGCTCACTGGCTTGACTGACTTGAACACCGAGAGGGAGAACGTTCAGGAGAGAATCGCGGCCTACATGACCGATCTTATTTCAATCGGATTCAGCGGTTTCCGCATGGACGCGGCGAAGCACATTCAGCCTGACGATCTCATCGCCATCTTCAGCAAGCTCAAGGCTAATTTGGGAGGGGAGATGCCTGATGATTGGATCACCTGGCTCGAGATTCTTCTCGGAGGCGAGAAGGACCTTCTCATGTGCGACCCCGATTCGGGCTACAACTATGGAAGCTATTTGGAGGACGGTTTGATCGCCGCCGGGTTCAGTGCTGCCGACGTCGAGAAGGTTAAGATCTGGAACTCCGGTTACCCCAAGGAGCCCGACGCCGGAGCATGTACCATCAGCAAGAGCAGGAATGCGATCCAGAACGACGACGCCGACCAGCAGAACCCCGGAAGCACTTCGAGGGATATGGGAGATCAGGGATGCGTTTTGATCAAGGATTGCGGCGACGCAGCTGAACACAGGGAGTTCGAGAAGAAGCTCTTCGAGAGCCCTAACGGAATCGAGGACGAGGACGCCGACTATCCCATCCGCCTTGTTTTGAGCTCTTTCTATTTCGTCGACGGAGTTCAGGGCATCCCTGACGGGAAGAGTGATTGCAGCTTGTGCGAGACCGAGTGTGATACGTGCACGGGTGTGAGCCTTGCTCCTGCTTGGGTCGAAGAGAGCGTTGGTTATGACGGAACGGACTACACCCGCGCCCACCGCGACCCCGAGGTCATCAAGAGCATGCAGGCGTGGATGGGAATTTAAGTTGGCAACTGCAACGTGCAGGTTTAGCCACGGGCTAGTTCGAACTTGTTTTAGTAACGTTTGGGCGAGGAGGGAAGAGAGTGTAAAATATAAGAACTTAAGGCGTTTCAGCGCATTTGTTTCAATTTAAATGAGTAGTAGTGATTGGTTTTAAGGACATATTAGGACAGATTGATGATTCATAAATTTCTAAGATATTACTTTACCATAAAATCGAGCGCATAAAAAAGCCAAGGTGGATTCTACAGCCGTCCCGAGAGTCAATCGCTTTTCTATGGCACGTGTAAATACACCCCCCAACGGTCTTGGATCGTGATACATACCGCGTGTCATGTAAAGCACAGGGGACAGCGTGTGGGAGGCCACGGGCGAAACAACTTCTCTATCGTAATGGTCGAAATTCTCAAGTCTGAATCGTTTTCAAGGCTCACCGACCCTCGGTCCCGCAACAACGCAACTAGATAACCCCCTAATAACGCCCTCGTCTCTCCGCTGCCTGCAGGAACTTCTGTAAACTCGTCTCAACTACGAACTCGTGTTCTCTTGCCTCCTCCTCCCGCGCCGTTGAACCCTCAAACAACCTCCCTCGAACCTCGAACCCCTCTCCCCTCCTCCTCTCCCTCCCCCCTCTGAACCTACTATACGATGGTTATCTCCTACTCCGTCCTCATCTCCTTAGTCGTCCTGATCTTCCTCCTCGTTCAGGTTCATACCGCCACCCACGCGTGGGACTTCCGCGAATGCTCCGGCACACACGTCGTTGACAGCGAGGGTGGGTCGCTTAAGGCTAATGTATGGTGGTGGAGCGAGTTGTGGAGCTGATAGACTTAGTTTGGATGCGCAAGAAAAATGCGGATCTTAACATAGACACGGATACGAAGAAAAGTCCGGATCTCAAGAAACATGCGGATAAGACCAAAGAACTTATAACAACTCAGAAACCATCGGAACCAATACAGTCACAGCGGAACTTATGTATTTGATTTTGCCAATGGAGATTTCAGCGACACTATCAGGTTGTACAACTAAGGAACTACATCCACAAACTATTGGGATGTTCGCAGGGATCAACAAATAAGTACCTCGGCGCGAGCAACTGGGACTCCTCAACCTGGACCCACGTGGTCATCACAGTCTCAGGCACCACCATGAAGACCTACAAGAATGGAGTCCTAGCCGGAACCAAAACAGACAGACACGAACCCAACGTTCTAGCTCGTACCAATCACTGACTTGGCCATTCCACAATGTACAGCTCCTTCGTGGACGGCACCATCGCCCGCGTTAAACTCTGGAACAGTGTAGAACTCCAGCAGTCGGACGTCACCGACGTCTACGCTCCCCACAACACCGCCCACCACTTGTGGGACTTCCGCGGGTGCACCACAGGAGAGGCGATGCTGGGGGAGCGAAGCGACGCGATGTAATGACGCTTCTGTTGAATTTTCTAACCTAAAATACTCTCGCTTTGCTCGCTCGCTCCCTGTCGCAGGCTCGCCTGTCGCCGATTCCATTACTGGGGACCTCATCGCCACACCGATGAACGGTCCCACCTGTTCCGCTGACGGCCTCAGTCTTGACGGAACCGACGACTGGGCTGATATTGACGACTGGGAGTGGGGCGGCACCACGTCCTTTGAGGTTTACGTTAAGTACGAAAGCTTCAACAGCCAGAGTCGTGTATTTGATTTTGGCAATGGAATGAGCAGCGACAGCAACAATGTCTTCTTGTACAACTATATGGCTACATCCGAAATCGTGTGGGGTGTTCTTCAAGGATCATCGGGGAAGTACCTCCTCATGAGCAGCTACGACTCCTCCACCTGGACCCATGTCGTCGTCACAGTCTCAGACACCACCATGAAGTACTTCCCCCCACTTCCCGCCCCCCCCCCACACCTCTTCCTTTAATCCCTCAAC
>BLQM01000255.1:11135-22586 GCA_012489335.1 Triparma laevis f. inornata
CCCCCACCTTCCGCCCCCCCCCCCACACCTCTCCTTTAATCCCTCAACGACCCCTCCCCCGCAGCTCACTTCCTCCGACTTTTCAAACCTATACAACCCCCCCCTATCATTTACACGTGCGACGCCGGCTCCTCAAATCCGACTGAGGGTGAAACCTCGGACTCTTGCGTCCCGTGCTCCGCCAGCGAGTTCAGCGCCTCTGAAAGCACGAGTTGCCCGCCGTGCGCAGCCGTCTCCTTCAGCGGCCCTTCCTCCCCGTCTTGTACTGCCTGCGCGGTGGGCAAGTACCTAGTTTCTGCGGTAACCTCGAGCGAGGCTGACGCCTGTTCATTCTAACACCGCTCGCTTCGCTTCGCTCATCAACGCAGAATCTTCGCTGCAGCGCAAATCATTGTGAACCTCCCTACAATCGTTCCCGCGATGAGCATACCTGATAACATGAAAGAAGCGATGAAGGCGGCGAGCTTTTTGAACGTCGACGTGTTCAACTGGGTCAGCGTGGGCTGCTGGACAGGAGGAGTCGGCTATTATGACAAGACGTTATACATGACGCTGGCAACCACTGGCTCCTGTGCTCTATTCATTTTTATAGGCGGGCTTCTTAAGAAACACAGATCGTGGTGCTTCACCATTGCCATCACTATCACGTATTTAGTGCTTCCCACAGTGACGACAACGATATTCGGCCTCTTCCCGTGCGACAGTCTGGACAACGACAGCAGCATGTTGAGGAAAGACTACAGCATCAGTTGCTTTGACGGCGACAAAAGGTTTTGGGTTATGTGCGGCTGGTTGATGGTGCTGGTGTTCCCGATCGGGGTAGTCGCGATGTACAACTTGGTGCTGAGGTCGAAGAAGGCGAGGTTGATGAGTAGTGTCGTGGAAAGGTTAGAGGACGAGGAGATCACGCCTCTGATGTTCCTTTAGGAGCCGTTCAAGCCCGAGTTCTGGTACTGGGAGGTGGTGGAGACGACGAGGCAGTTGATGATGACCGGAGTCCTGAGCACTATCGAGCCTGGGAGCTTCTCACAGCTCGCTGCTAGCTTAGTAATGAACGTCTTGTACTTTGGATTGCTCTGCTTGGCCCGCCCGTACAATAACAATCGAGATAAGGCCATCGCAATCCTGTCGACCTTGCAGATCATCTTCGTCTTCATAACTTCACAGTTGATGAAGGCAGGCAGTCTCGTGGCTAGAGGTGGTTACGATGTGGAGGTTATGGGGGTTTTGCTGATAGTTTGTCAGGGTGTGATTTTCGCTCTATCCGTGGGGTGGGCATTCTTCCAGAAAGACGCCATGAGTGCGAGTGCGGACAGTATGGTCAGTAAAGCTTTGACGGGCAGAGGGAGGAAGTAGGAGAGAGGAAGGGGAAACTGAAGGTAGGTGAGGATTTAGAAGTCTTGGGATTCGAAGGCAGTGATCAGGTCGGAAATCCGATGCAGGGTGAGGCAGGCGAAATCGAAATGAAGAAGGGTGCCGACAAGAAGCATCTCCTTCAAGCCTCAGGTGTCAACGCGCTTGGTAAGAACAAATCGGGGAAGGGGGCTACTGGGCCGAGGAGAAAGAACAAGAAAAAGTACGAGGACGACTCCGACAACGAGGATGACGACGATGATGTCAAGCCACCTGCTCTGCCTACACCTATCACTCCTCCATCCGACGAAGAAGAAGAAGAGATTCCTCCATCACCTCCACGCTGGAAACGCATGTGGGACGAGAGTGCGCAAGCATTTTACTACCAAAATCCAGACGGTGTCACTAGCAATTGGGAAAAGCCTGCTGATCACGATGGGGAGTGAGGAAGGAAGGGGGGGGGAGGAAGGGGGGGTGTTTGCGATGTGTTGTAAATTAGAGAGAATCGTATTTTGATCAGAATTTGGATTAAATAAATAAATCAATTGTTTTCTTCATTAAAGCACTGACGCAAAAGGATTCTTAGCCTTCTTCTTCTCATCGTCGTCCCCTCCACCTCCTCCACCACCTCCACCTCCACCTCCGCCACCCCCCTGACTCTCCCTCCGCAACCGAAATTTCCCTCCCGGCGAGTCAATCTGCAGTGGCGGGTTGGCCTGAAAGCCCGCCTTCATCTTTTCAAGCCTCCCAACTAAAGTATTGATCCCTTCCTCCCCCTCGCTCTTCTTGCTCAGCCTCCGTTGAACGGCCTTCGGAATCGCCTGCGGAGAGGCCCTCATTGAATCGCCCTGCTCGGCCTTGCTCCTTAAAGTCTGCAAAACGACGGCCTTCTCGTTCGCGTCGGTCCCCCACTTCTTCTTCTGCCGTACCCCAGGCGAGGCCTCCACCCTCCTGCTCACTCTCATCGGTGGCTCCCTCACCTCCCGCTCAACCTGCTCGTCCTTCTTGCTCTTCATCTGTTTCATGTTCGCGATAATTTCGTCCCTTTCCTTCTGCTCAGTCTCGCGCTTGGCCTTCTTCTTCGCTTCGTCCCTGGCTCTAGCCCGGTCTTCCTGCTTCTTGCGCATGGCCTCCCTCTTTTTCTCCATCATGGCCGCCTTGTCCTTGGAGACAGAGGGCGACATGTCGATTTCGAGGGCCACACCGGGCGGCGGGGGAGAGCTGGGTCTGGGGGAGGAGAAGGGTTGTGTGGGGGGTTTCTTCCCTCTCGGGGGTGAGGTCGGAGGAGGTTCCTCTACGTCATCTTCGTAAGTTCCCTTGGGCATCATGAGGCCCTTTCCTCCGCCGATTTGCACGTCTTCGTCCTCCTCGTCGTCGTCGTCGTCGATCTTGCTGTTCTCCCGGCTCAGCCTCTCTTTTTTCAGCGACCGGACTAGTTCCTCCATTTGCTCGACCTCTGCGATGTTGTTGGTTGTCGTTTCTGTTAGTTAAGAACTGCACTGTTAGGGTTCTGATAGGAGCGATTCCTCTCCGCTCACCTTGCTCCTGGGAAATGCCCTCGTCGCCGACGCCGCTGCTGCCATCGCCACGATAAGGCGCCATCACGATATAATCATCATCGTCATCGTCGCTCTCTCCCCCTTCGACTTCGATCTTCGTGTGTATGCTCTGCATCAAAGCTCCTGTACCCTGAGCCTCGACCATCATGTCGTCGTCATCGTCGTCGTCGTCATCCTCCTCGTCGTCCATGGCCCCGGCTAACGCCATGGCGAGCTCATTCACGTCATCGGCATTCTCGTCGTGCTTCTGCGACGAGCGTAGCGAGTCGCATGAAGATTAGCGTTAACGAGTTAGAATTGCGTGGCGGTGATAGTGGCGTCGATATTTAGACTGAAGCTACTAGTGCAGCCGAAAATTGAACGGAATTAACGCATTCCCAGCTCGTCGCTACGCTCCTCGCAGTGCCTCACCTCAGCGAACCCATCCCCCTCGGCCGCCCCTCCGGCTCGCTCTTGGTACTGGCTGATCTGGGTTGCAATGGTACTGCTCATGGTTTGCCCCGCATCCCCCTGCCTGTTCGCTTGGCTCTGCGACGAACGTAGTGAGGAGCGGCGAGCGAAGCGAACCGCGTTAGAAACGAGCAGCGAAGAAAGTGATACCGAAGTTGAGACTGTCGCTACGTCGCTCCGCCTCATAACGAACGGAGATAACACATTTCTCACCTCCTCTTCCACCTCCCCCGCATCCTTCTCTTCCTCCAGCTGCACTATTCCTCGCCTGTGCTCTAGTCTCCTAACCTCCAATCGTAGCTCCTCCAAACGTCTATCCTCCGCCCGTCTCTCTTCCTCCCTCCTCTCATCCTCACTCTTCTCTTTCTCTCGTTCTCTCCTCTCCTCCGACCGGGCACCAGCCTCCGCGTCGCTTTCTAGATCATCCTGCTCCTTCTGCATCGCTTCTGCCTCCTCCTTTTGTTGGGCTTCTGCCTCCTGCGAAATTTAGACGAAGAGCGAGTTAGTTGAAGGAGCTCGTATCTTTCGATCTTTCGTTCTGTCCACCTACACATCCTCGCTCTTACCTTCCGCAACTTCAGCTTCTCCGCAAGCGCAGCCTTCTCCGCTGCGATCTGCTTGTAGGCGTCCTCGTACTGCTGCTTCTTCTTGGCCTCGTCGATCTCCCGCTGCATTTCTTTGCTTCTCCTGACCTCCGCCGCAGTGCTTCCGGTCCTGACCCTGCTAACGTCGCTGAATCCGTGCTCCTCCTGTTCATGCCTTGCTTTGGCTGCCGCCGCGGCCTGGCGGTTCTGCAAGTAGACTTGGCGGGCTTGGTCGGCGTTCATTTCAGCAGCGCGCTGCTGCTCCATCCTGTCCCTCTCGCGTTCCATCTTCGCGTCCATCTCCGCCCTCTCGTCCCGCATTCTCGCCGCCCCTCCTCCCCCGCCCCCGTCCCTCCCCTCGTTCTGCCACCGCTGCCTGCGACGAGCGTAGCGAGTCGCGTAAAATTTGAGTTAGAATTACGTAACGACGAGAACAGCGTCCATGCTGAAACTGAAGCTACTACCACAATCGTATTATGTCCATAATTGTCGTATTCCCGGCGAGGAGCGAAGCGACGAGTTCATAGACAACGCGTTCTATTTACTCGTCGCTTTGCTCCTCGCAGTAACTCGTCAGAATTACGTAACGACGAGAACAGCGTCCATGATGACACAGAAAATACTAGCATAAACGAATTACGACCGTAATTGTCGTATTCCCAGCTCGTCGCTTCGCTCCTCGCGGGTTTGCACCTGTTCCTCTCCGCCTGCGCCCTCCGCCACTCCCACTCTTGCGACGGGTCCTGAAACGCGACCTGGTTCGGATCGACAAGCTGCTGTCCAGGCTGTCGGCGCTGCATGTACTGGTTGCTCCGCGCCTCCTGTTCCCTCTTCATCGCCTCAACCGCCGCGGCCCTCTGCGACGAGCGTAGCGAGTCGCATGAGGATTTGCGTTAACGAGTTAGAATTGGGTGCGAGTGAAGGCTGCTCGTGCGTCTAGATAAAAGCTAGCAGCGCTGCCGGGTTGCGAGCGCAAATGTCGTGTTCGTAACTCGTCGCTTCGCTCCTCGCAGCTTCTTGCCTTCGCCTGCCACGCTCCCCCCCTCCCCCTCCCGCTCCACCCCCTCCTCCTGTAACCTTTGTGTAACCCTGCTGCTGCCGATTTTGGTGTTTCATCATGAGCATCTTCTGCTTCTCCTCGTACTCCCTCTTGGCCTCTGCGATTTCGTGCTGGAGCTGCTCCTGCTCCCTGTGCATCCAGCCGTCCCTGCCCTCGTAGACGTCGTCCTGCTTGCCCTCGGCCATGCCCGCTAGGCCCGCGCTGGCGCCTCCGACTCCCACCCACTCGCCCAAGCTCTTGCCTCTGCCCCTGTTACTGCTAGAATTAGCGCCGTCCTGCTCATCCTTCGCCTCCTGAATCCTGCGACGAGCATAGCGAGGAGCCGAGGACGAAGTCCAAGGAGGGAATGGGGGGAGTTAGTTAAGAATGTGCTTTATGCTAGGAGTGAGAGCGACACATCCGAGGAGCGAGAGTTTTACATCCTGATCGCTCGAGCTCCTCATCCTCGTCGCTCGAGCTCCATATCCTTGTCGCTTCGCTCCTCACGCTTTCTCACCTCCTCCTCGCGGCCTGATCGTCCCTCAACTTCCTCATCGCCTCCCTCTCCCTCTGCTGCGCCCTCACGTCCCTCTCCCTCTGCACCTCCTGCTCCTGCTCCACAAGACGAGCCATAACTTCGTTTTGCCTGACCGCCTGACTCCTGAACTCCTCTAGCTTCTCCAGCCTGATTTTCTCCTTCTTGATCCTGCCGAGGATAAAGTCCGAGGAGTGGAGGGGGGGGTTAGTTTAGAATGTTATTAATGCGTGAGGAGCGCGTAATTGTCGTATTCCCAGCTCGCTTACCTCTCCTCCGCCCTCCCTCTCGCCAGCTCTTCCTGCTTCCTCCTCGCCCTCGCATTAACATCGTCCCTCTCCGCCGCCCTAACCCTCGCCCCCCGATCGTCCACGTCCACCTCGTCGTTCTCCATGGACTCCTGACGGCGCCTGTACTGTTGAGCTTGTTGTTGAACTTTTTTAGGCATCTTCTTAGGACTGAAACCACTAGGAGGTGGTTCAAACGCAACCGGAGCCGGAGTCGCCGACGATTTTCTCCTCTGAGGCGCCCTAGCAGGGTTCGCTGCGGGCTCCTTCGCGTCGTTTTCCATTCCTCCGGTCCCCGTCTGAATCGTGTGACTCAACAAACTACTAATATGCCTCTGCAAATAATCGCTCCTCAAAATAGCGACGACGCTCGGCCTCAAATCCGGCTTCTTGTTCAGCAAGGATGTGGAGAGGAGCTTCAGGTTGGTGGAGTAGTTGTGGGAGGAGGGGAGGGGTTTGGGTTGTTTGGTCATGATTCGGTGTGCTAGAGCGGGTAAATTCTTCGCCTGGAAAGGTAAATCAAGTGCGGCAACCTGAAAACTCGATTCCGGTTAGTCACATCCTAAAATCCTCCAAAACCACGCAACTTCATTATATTCTCACCTCATACAAAACACACCCCAAACTCCAAACATCACTCTTCCTCCCATACGGCCTATCCTCGCAAATCTCCGGACTCAAATAATACGGAGTCCCAATCTGAGATGAGCGGCGAGCAGCGAGCGAACGAGCGAACGAGCGTCGAGCATAGCGAGCGGTGTTAGAATCGTTGTGTAAAGTCTCGACTGTCGCTACTAGCAGTATTCTCGGCTCGTCGTTTCGCTCCTCGCTGGACTTCTTCCTCGCAGTGTTAAGCACCTCACCTGCGTCCTCGCCACATCCCCCGTGTTATCCAGAACCTTCGCAATCCCGAAGTCTCCCAGTTTCACTACTCCTTTTTTCGTCAAGAAGATATTCTGTGATTTAAGGTCCCGGTGGAGAATTCTTTTAGCGTGCACGTGCTTCAAAGCTAAACACATTTGTACGAACATATTCATAACCTCGCTTTCGGTGAATGGGTTCCTGCGTTTCTTTCGACGAGATATGGCTCCGGCTAGATCTCCACCGTCTGCGAAATCCATTACGATGTAGAGGATTGAGTTTTTAGGTGCATTTAGGAAGGATTCGACGTAAGAGCAGATATTACTGTGGTGCATGCTTGCTAATACGGTGGCTTCGGCAACGCTGCGACGAGCGGAAGAGCGAAGCGACAACGAATTAGAAATGAATTAGAAACGAATTAGAAACGAATTAGAATTAAGTAACGACGAAAGTAGCGGAAACCAGCTACTACCAGTATTATCAACTTGTCGCTTCGCTCCTCCCTGGGCTTCGTCGCGTTCGCTTCTCTTCGTGCCTCACCTTGCTTCCTTCTCTTTTTTGGAGAGGTGGCCGATCTGTATTTCTTTCATTACGAAGAATTTGTTCGTGCCTTTTACTTTTACTAGCAGCGCTTTGCCGAAGCTGAGCAGCAATGATGGCCATCGTGATGGAATTACAAATTGCGGTTAGAGTGACTTTTGAGATGGATGATGCCCGTGTAGCTCCGCCAGCATTAACCAACCTTACCTGCCTGCTCCTAGAGTCTTTTCGATGCTATACTTGGCCAGATCCTTGCATTGCGACGACATCCTGAGTAAATTTCAGGAAACTATTGTACAAAATAAGAAACGTAAAACGTGGGAGGAGAAGTTAAGGAAGTAGGATGGGGAGAGGGAGTGAAAGGAGGACAGGGGGGTTTAGGGTTTATTTATTAGCAGATTAAGGAATGAGGAGTGAAATGGAAGTGGAGGGTGGACGCCCTGGAGGTGGGGGGTTTGACGGTAGTCTTCAGCGATAAAATCTGGTTACGGATATTGGATAAAATTGACACTAAGATCTGGGATATTTAGAAAGTCCTGACAACTTTTACGGAAGCAGGCCACTTAGGATGTCGCAGTTACTGCAGCAAGGACCTTGGGGGAAGGTTTCTGATATGTTTGATAGGGCGTTGATTGATTTGAATGTTTTGCCGAAGAGGACGAGGACGGAGGGGAAGAGTTTATTGTTAGGTACGGGTTGACGGAGACACAGACGCAGGGGTGAAGGAGGGGGGGGGGCAGGGGGGGGTGGGGGGGAGTGCGAGCGAGTATTAGGAGTACGAGTACGCTTTGGTTTGAAGGGGTTTCGTTTTAAACTGTCGGTACACGTCGAGTTAAAAAGTTGACTGTCAACAACATCATCGTCGTCACCTCCATCGTCTCCATCGGCCTTCCCAACCCCACTAACAACCCCTTTTACTCCCTCCAGCTCTCTCTTTCGCGTTCATGTGTTGGGCAACAGTCCACTTTCACTTCGGTTACTTGAACTTCGTACTTTCGTGCGTACCTATTGGGATAATATTAAGTTTGATGTATGCAGAAGCGGAATTGAAGAAGGATGATTAGTGTGAACGACAGTGTGTACATTTTAATGTTGATGTTTGTATACTAATAGTGTAGTTAGGTTTTATTTGCTTTACGGCGTGGCTGTAGATGCAGCGAACATCGACCGTTGCGAAGGTTTCGGATTCATTATTGCTTTAAAACATCACACAATTCTATTGTTCCGCGTACCTCAAGGCGGCCCCTTGACGCTCAAGGGGGTTTCACCCGTCCACACACGCCTCTCAATGCACCTCGACACCAATCTCATGAGCGGCGCCAGTCCCCTATGACGCCAACAAGCGAAAAATCCTACTCGAAACAAGCTGCAAAAATGTCGTAGATTTTTCGGAGGGGCGTATTGGAACGACGTTAAGGTTTCAGATGCCTAATAAGTTATAGGAGTTGGGCAAGAGTATGAAGTTTCAAGTGTATTAATTTTAGTTGCGTTCGCGAACATTCACGCACTTTTATCGCCGCCCTCACAAAAATGTCAGTTTTTAGTCTATAAGAATAGTATGTCTAATTTTAAAATTTATGACTATTCTTGGATACATTCGGAATCTTAGGAACCCTGAGCGATTAATTTATGAGTACGATTCTTGAAAAGAATTGAATTTGAAAAATAGTGGATTTTGGAAATTGATGTTACCGGGGTTATTTAGGTCATTATTGGGCATATTTATCAATTTAAGGCATCTTGTAATTCCAATTATGATTTTTTTTGAGAAAATAAACACTAGGAAGACGAAAATACAAAACAAAAAACCATAAAAATTGACTTCTCTGTAAAAATTAACTAATAGACTTGTGTATTAAAGGATCTCATAGAGCCAATCAAGATCAAAACTGAACCTAGAAATAACTAGAACACCACTTTTTGTTCCAGAGATTTGACCAAAAATTGTTTCGGTGAAATATCGCGTTCTCGAATAGTTCGTAGCCCACACGAATCCTGTAGACAAAAACCTAGTCATTTAAACCTGTCCTGAGTTTCTAATGACTTGTAACGGAGGAGAAATGGAGTTATTTAGTTTACGAACTTGGCTCCTCCCGCATTCTACATTAGCACACCTCAATCTATGCGACGAACAACCCTCCCACCCCCACTTTCCCCGTCTATATCCATATACCCATTACAACCACCCACCACTAACCGCAACTCTCTCCTCCTCCCAGAAATCAAGAAAACACACCCGAATCACACTCCCGAATCTTGCGATCCCACATCAGATGTCTTCATTTCAATCCCCCCCCTCTTCGGGGAAGAAGTCCCGAACTCGCCACCGCAACCGCACGCCGTCCAAAGAGAGCAAGGCCTCGACCCCCTCCAGCGGCAACCAAACCCCCGGCAGCAAGACCCCAAACAGCAGCAGGCGTCGCAGCAGCAACCAAAACACCGTCTACCAAACCTACGTCGACCCTGCGGCCTTCGCTGCCGAGAACCCTACCAAGACGATCGTCTATGGAAAGTTCCGCGGGCTCACCACTTCCCGCAAGTCTGGTTATGTGAGCCCTTCGAAGCCCCCTGCCAACCAGGTAAAAACCCTCATCCAATCCCCCCCCCAACTCACCCCCCAAACCTCCCCCTAACCCCCCCCCAATCAGTTCCAGGTCGAGTACAAGGAAAATGCCGTCACCCTTCTTCGCGACGTGTTCATCTCCGACCTCAAGGCTCGTAACAGAGTAGTTGACGGCGAGTACTGCTACGTTGTGGTCGACGAGGCCGAGGAAAACGAAGAAGAGGACGAAGACGAAGACGGTGACATTGTAACCAACCTCACTTCCAAAATGGAAGCCTCAACCCTCTCCACCCAGCGCCAAACGTGGAACTCCCAGGAGAAGCAGCAGACCCTCTGGTCCCCCCAGCACGCAACCAATATCCCCCTCCCCATGAGGCCCCTCTCCGAAAAGCAGAAAAAGAATCTCTCCCAGTTGACCGGTCGAGTGATTTACGCCTTCCCCGCCGAAAAGTCTAAGACCGTCGTCGGAGTGTTGAAGTCCAACCCCAACGGTAGAGGTGGAGTGCTCCTTAACCCCATCAGGTGAGACGCATGCACAAGTAGTAGTAGCTTTACTCAACCTCCTCCCCCCTCTAACACGCTCGCCGCTCGATTCGCTTGCCCCACACAGCAACAAACTCACATCGTTCGTCGTCCCATCCTCCATCACCCAAACTGACGTCCTCGCCTCCGGAACCTACACCCCCGGGACGTGGGGCACTCGCGACTACTTCCCCAAACTCACGGACGTCATGGTGATTGGCAACTGTATCGACATTGAGGCGGAGACTATGGCCGCGCTCCTGGGCGAGGGAATCGACTGGGACGAGACCTTCGAAAAGACTGTCGAGGAGGACGTCCTGAACTCCGTCGAGGCCGGCCGCAACGCCAACGGTTGGGAGCCCACCGAGGCCGACATGGCCAACCGCCGCGACTTCCGCAATGACTGCGTCTTCACGATCGACCCCACCACCGCCCGCGACTTGGACGACGCCCTGTGCGTCGAGGAGTTGCCGGACAAGTCTGGCGTGCTCGTCAGCGTCCACATCGCCGACGTAACCAACTTCGTCAAGCCGGGTAGCAACGTCGACGACGAGGCTAGGTGAGCCCAGATTATGATTGTCGCCCAATCAATTATAAATGCAACTAACACGCTTCCACCGCAGAAACCGATGCACCACCGTGTACATGGTCGACCGCGTCATTCCCATGCTCCCTCGCGACCTCTGTGAGATCGCCTGCTCCTTGAACGAAGGGGTGACTCGCCTCTCCTTTTCCTGCCAGTTCGAGATGGACTACAATGGCGGCCTGAAAACGGACGCCAAGGGGAAGAGGAAGGTCTGGTACGGCAGGGGCGTCATCAGGAGCAAGGTAAAAATTCGTTGCGGCGTCAGGGTCAGTTTCTTATCAACACATTAACACGCTCGCCGCTTACCACTGTCACAGTGCCGCTTGGACTACACCACCGCCCAGAACATCATCTCCGGAAAGTGCGGCAACGGGAACGTCAAGGAGGACGACGAATTCTGGGACCAACCCCGCCGCCCCGTCGACGGTGTCTCCTGCGAGACCATCGCCGAAAAGGTCAGGCTCATGCACAGAATAGGTACGAACTGGGAATGCATTAATTACGATCGTAATCGTCTGCGCCAGTATCTATGCCACTATAACAGTAACGTAATTCTAACTCGTCACTTCGCT
>BLQM01000255.1:22902-33540 GCA_012489335.1 Triparma laevis f. inornata
AGTAACGTAATTCTAACTCGTCACTTCGCTCACCGCTCGTCGCAGCCATGGGGCGTCGCGCCATGAGGTTCGAACACGGCGCAGTCACCCTGAACAAGGTGAAGCTGGCCTTCAAGATGAACAAGAACGACGGAGAGAAGATTCCCGAGAAGGCTGAAGCCTACCCGATTTATGACAGCAACAGAGTCGTGGAGGAGTTCATGCTCTTGGCGAATTTCTTGGTCGCCGAGAAGCTCATCATGAAAGGAGAGGGCGCCGGCCTTCTACGCAGGCATGAGCAGCCCTCTCAGAAGGGCCTCACGGAGGCCAAGGAGATGGCCGAAGGTGAGAAAAAAAATGCGTTCTGAAATTATCGATTCATTCTAACACGGCTCGCCAATTTCAGCCTGCGGCATCTATCTCGACATCAGCACAAGCCAGTCCCTCCAGGAGACGCTGAACGCGTTCACAAAGAAGGCATCGGCGACGAACTCCGCTGAAGACATTTTGAAGCTCCAAGCCATTACGGCAATATTATCCCAACCCTTTCAACCCGCTGAGTATTTTATCGCGAGCGAGGTACGAAGTCGCGAGAAGTTACAGCAACATCAACAGCAACAACAAAAGCAGCAACAACAACAGCAGCAACAACAGCAACAACAACAGCAACAACAACAACAACAACAACAACAACATCAACATCAACATCAACATCAACATCAAAAAACTTCTAACTCGTCGCTTCGCTCCTCGCTCGGACTTTGTCCTCGGCTCGCGCAGATGGACCAAGACGATTACATGCACTTCGCGCTGAACATCCCGTACTACACCCACTTCACGTCGCCCATCCGTCGCTACGCGGACTGCATTGTCCACCGCGTTCTGCAGGCCGCCTTGGACGACGATATGGACACCTACAACATCACCAACCCCAAAACGTCGGAAGCGGCTGTGGCCGAGAGGTGCAACGAGATGAAGCAGGCCGCGAAGAAGGCCCAGGAGCGCTCCGATCGCGTCTTCCTCTCCATTTTTTTGAAGCACAACCCGATCCAGTCCACCATGGGCGTGGTGATTGGCATGGGCGAGAAGAGTTTCACCGTGCTCATTCCCGAAATTGGCGCCGAGGGCAGGATTTATTTAGACGACATGAAGAAACGCTTCCACCACAAGTACGTGGAAAACGGAGAGGACGGAAAGAAGACCATCAAGATCTCCCCGACCGAGGAGGAACGCGTCGGGAAGCAGCTGACCTGGCAGAACCTCGACGTCCAGCTTTTCAAGAAGCTGAACGTGTCCGTGACGTGCAAGGAGGACCCCCCCGTAGACATCAAAATCTGGTTGAACGGCCCCAACTAATAAAATTAAAAATAAAAATAGAAATTTGATAGATTTGCTATAAAACTCGTGAACTTTTGGTTTTGGTTTCGTTTGCGTTTGTTTGCGTGAGGGTTCGAGGACGGGGGTTGAGCGGGTAGGGAGGCGTGGAGGGATTGGTTTTGGGCCGCGAGTTTGGAGATCTCCTTTTTGAATATGGCTGATTGCTTGGTGAGTTGCTCAGAAAATTGCTCGGAGAGTCGTATTTCCAGCGCGGCGAATTTGGAGCGCTCTTGCAGAAGCTCGACGACCTCGGAAGTTTTATTATTGTGCCAGTCGCTAACGTCAATGCTGGAGGGGACTAGCTTGGAGCACTAGTAGAAGATTTTGTCACCAAGCGTTTGAAGCGAGTCCGGGATCGTGATCGATTTTAGTTCTGAGCAACAATAGAAGGCCTTATCATCTAATTCTTGAAGGTTTGTGTGGAAGAGATCGACGTTTTTTAGACTCCTGCAGCCACTGAAGGCGGCTAGACAAATCGATATTATCGTCGCCGGGAAAGATACGGTAGTCAAACTACTGCAGTAACCGAAGGCACGATAACCGATGCTCTCAACGCCCTCGGAGATATCTACAACGACGAGATTGACGGCGAAGGTGCAGGCGTACTGTCCGACCTTTGTAATATTCAGAGGGAAGGTCACCTCCGTTACGTTCTTGTACATCTCCTTAATTGCCTCAAGGGTAACACCCCCAACACCCCCAACGCGCCCATCATGCTCATCACGCCCATCATGAACGATGAGCCCGCCTAGTCTCTTCCCCGCGAGGACGAACTGCTCTGTAATAATCCTCAACTCCTTATTCACCAGTTTCATCGACATCAACGTGCAGACCGGAACGTAGTCGAGGAAGTGGCGGTAGAACTCGGGCGTCTGCATGAAGTCGTCCGTGGACTCGAGGGGGGGGCGGGGGCGGTTAGAGGAGGAGCGGAGGCGTTGTTATGGTGGAGGGGGCGGTCTCGCAATACTTTACGATCGTCGTAGCTTGCTCAGCGTATCGTCGAGTTGCGGTCGGCGATGGTCGCGTTTAATGCCGCGTTCTCTGCGTCGCGTTCGGCGAGCTTTTCTCGAGCGCGGCGACTTTTTGTTGAGTGCGGAGGTGGTGGATGACCTCTGCCGAGCTGTCCTGTTTGTAGGAACAGACTTCGATGTGAGGGGGGACTAGCTTGCGGCAGTTAAAAAAACAATCATCACCAAGCATTAGAGGCGACTCAGGAATCGTCATCTTTTTCAGTTCTAAGCATTTTGCGAAGGCTCACATGCCTATGTATTGAAGGTTTGTGTGGAGGAGATCGACTGTTTCGAGACTGACGCAATCCATGAAGGGGTTCTCGCGTATGTATTTCAAGGACTTTGGGAAATACACGGTAGATAACCTACTGCAGCTATGGAAGGCAAAATTACCGATACTCTCAACGCCCTAAGGGATTTCTACAACGACGAGATTGACGGCGAAGTCGCAGGCACCGTTTCCAACCTGAGTAATGTTTAGGAGGAAGACCACCTGCTTTACGGGCCGATTCTTCACCCTCAATTCTATTCCAACAAGGTCGTTCGGGACTATTACATATTTTCCGCCAAGAACGAGAAGCTCGCCGCTCTTGAAATCCCGATCGATCTCCTCCTCTGCAATTCGCTGCCACGGCTTGCTCACCAGTCGATACGTGTGGTATAATTCGACAATAGATACATACTTTTGGAAGAGTCGGCGGAAGTCGTCCGTGGCCATGAAGTCTTCAACCGACACAGGGGCAGTGGAAACTGTCAAAGCTTGATCGGTCGTCGCAGGGGCAGTGGAAACCACCGTAGAAATCGTCAAACTCTCCGCCAGTGGGACCTCGAGAGTCCCCTCCCCATTTACGTTCCCCTCGTCCTCCCCACCACGTTTCCTACTCATTCATCGGCTAAGTCTGTTACTCTTTCCACGTACA
Organism: Triparma laevis f. inornata; assembly: GCA_012489335.1. Taxonomy (NCBI): domain Eukaryota; class Bolidophyceae; order Parmales; family Triparmaceae; genus Triparma; species Triparma laevis. Next base: position 26,189 of record BLQM01000255.1, read on the forward strand.
CTCATATCTCACTAGTCCCCCCTCAACCCCCTCAGAACACACCAAACGCCCCCCAAATGGAATCTAGCCAATCTCCGTCCAAACCCGCGGCTGCGGCCACATCAGCTCCGTGCTGTGGATTTCCTGTCTACCCCGAGCCCGCCCCCCACCAGTGCCCTCGTTGCTGCGAAACACATTACTGCTCCGCGAAGCACTAAAAAGCCCACCGACCTCTCCATAAGAAACTCTGCGTCGCGCCTCAAAAGAAGATGTCAGCTCCCGTTCCTGCAGCACCTCCTGTTCCTCTCAAGGGTTCTGTCGACGAAGAGTAGAAATACGACGATAAATGCGTCATCTGCCTCGACAACATCCCCGACACTCAGATGCACCCTTGCGGCCATTCCGCCGTTTGCAGGGACTGCACGCGTGAGCTCATGACCCGATCTCAGCCTTGCCCAATCTGCCGTAAACCCATCTCCAGTTTCGACGTTGGCGTTTATAGTGGCAGCCTTGGCGAGCGCGGGTTGTGGCTGGCATCCACGAGGAACATTAGGGAGATTGCGAAAAACAACGGCTTCAACGAGTACTTCTGAAAGCAGTTCCAAGGAACGAGGCGACTCTTCTTCGGTGGAAGGAAGTCTTTGACGTGTTGGAGATTGAATGGGGGAAGGGAATCTACTATACCGTGAGGAAGTCGATGGAGCAGCAGGTGAAAATTAAGGGAGGAGCGAATATTGTAAGGCAAGTTCTAACTCCTCGTCTCCTCGTCTCTCGTCTCCTCGTCTCTCGTCTCCTCGTCTCTCATCTCCTCGTCGCACAGGTGCTCACGATTTTGATGAGGCGAGGCGATACTTGAAGCGAGCGAAGGAGGGTTACGAGGAGCAGCTAGGGCGCGATAGTGAGAAGACGCTCGAGGCGACATATTACTGGACCTGCGCAACTGGATTGAATCACGAGGACTTGGTCGAAATTTGTTCGTGTTTGGTGAAGAGGTGCGAGGAGGCGTTGGGAGAGGAGAATGTTGTAAATTTGGACACATTAGACTCCCTTGGTGTTGAGCTGGAGGAGACAGGAGAGTATGAGGAGGCGATTAAAGTTTACGAGAGGTGTTTGGCGGAGAGGACGAAGGTGCTAGGGGAAGAACACAAGCATACGCTTGAATCGATGAATAATTTGGGAGCAGTTTATAATAGTTTGAAGAATCACGAGAAGGCGTTGGAGTATTACTAGAGAGCTTTGAAGGGGCACGAGAGGACGCTGGGGAGGACCCATCCTGATACGCTCAGAAACACGATAAATATCGCGAATGTTTACGACGACTTGAAGGACTGCGCGAAAGCTGAGGAGCTTTACGGGAGTGCTCTCGACGGACTTGAGGCGCAGTATGGGATAGATCACGAGAAGACGAAGAATTGCGCGATGAACTTTAGCATTAGCCTCCAGCGAAGCGGAAACACGAAGAAGTTGGTGAAAAAGTACCCTGTATTGTATGGGTTCTACCCGGGAGTTTGAGTTACGAGAAGATATGGAGAAGAAAAACGAGAAAATTTGCAATTTTAAAGTTTTGTTATTTGATTGACCTCCTTTAACTTGGATCATCAACTGTTGCCCCCTCCCCGTCCCCCTTTTCATCTCCCCCCCAGCCTTCTAATATCCCATTTGTACCCCCCTCACTACCTACCCCACCCACCACTATATCATTGTCTCCTTCTCATGCTCTTACATGCTCACAGCCACACACACACACCGCCCCAGCCACCTTCCTACGAAATCTGGCAGCAGCCGCCGTTTGCCGCCCTCGGGGGCGTCAAAGGTCTCCCCAGAGCCTTCTCATACATGAGGAACTCGATCACCTCGGTCTGGAATGACCTCGGGTTCGTCCAGTTCCAATCCTTGTACACCTGCTGATCCTTCTCCTCTAACTTGCAATTCTTGAAGGCCTTGTCCTCGGAGAATTGGCCGATGTCGGACTGTGACGCCGCGTTGACGTCCTTGGGGGGGATATAGGGGGGGACCTGTCGGTCGCTTATTATCATCTCCCAGTCGATCTCCTTGAACCAGGGGTGGTCCATGAGCTCCTTGGCTCCGTTCCAGCCGAGGCGCTTCTTCTCGTCCTTGATGAGCAGCTTGGAGCAAATGTCTGCGGCGTCCTCATCGAAAGATTCAGGGTCCCACTCGGGATCCATCTCTAGTGTGGCGAGGTCAATCGCCTTCTCCTTCTCAGTCTTTCCCTTGTCCTGGCCGTACTTGAGCGCCGCCTCGCTCCTAAAGGGGCAGACTCCGCTGATGAACTCTGCGAGCATGCAGCCAAAACTCCACCAGTCCACGCAGTGGCCGTAGGGCATCTTCTTGCCCTTCTTGTCGCGCCTGAGCATCTCCGGGGCCCAGTAGCCCCTCGTTCCAGCAGCGCCGTGGAGGGTCTTGGTGATTTTGCAGGCCAGCCCGAGGTCGGTAATCCTGACCTTGCCGTCGTCTCCCATGAGGATATTCTCGGGCTTGAGGTCGCGGTACACGTAGCCCTCGTCGTGGAGGGCCTGGCAGCCGAGCATGATTCTGGCGGCGTAGTACTGTGCCTCCTCCTTGGAGAACTTCTGCTTCTGGGCGAGGTGGAAGCTGAGGTTGGGGAGTGGAGGAGGGGAGGGGGGAGAGTTAGAATTGGGTGGGGGTGAAAGTGGCGCGAACGAAGTACGACCGTAGAAATCGTTGCTTCGCTCTCGCTGTCGTCGTTCACTCCTCGCAACTTCTAACTTACCTGAGGTCTCCTCCCGTCATGAGGTCGAGGATGAGGAAAACGTCGACTTCGGAGACGAAGGCGTACTTGAGGCTGACGACGAAGGGGGAGTCGACGGCGGCGAGGGCGACGCGCTCGTTCAGGGTGAGCTGCTCGGAGCGCTTCAACTTGACGCGTTTTTTGTTCATGACCTTCATAGCGTACAACTTGCCCGACGTACACTTCTTGCATCCGTTCACCATACCGAACCCTCCTCTTCCGAGGACTCTGAAGAGCGCGAAGTCGTCCTCCTCCACGGCCGCCTCCTGTAAGTAGAGGAATTGGCACATCTTCTCGTGCATGAGGGATCCCTTGAAGCCAGCTGCGACCTTGGTCTTGAGCTGTGCAAACACTATAGCGTCGAGCTTGTCCCAGAGTAGGTCGTCGTAGTTCTTGCTGTTGTGGCCGCCAACGGCCTCGTCCCATAAGGCGCCGCCGAGGGCGAGAGGGCCTGTGCCCTTTCCGACGGTGTCGGCGGTCATCTTCTCCAGATCGGCGTCGGTGTAGCTTCCGTGGATCTTGCGTTCGAGGTTGCTCTCGAGCATATCAATGTTCTGGACTTCGGTGGAGCCTGTGGGTGGGGGGGGCGAGAGAAGCGAGCCGAGAAGGGGTTAGAACATTCGAACATTCGAACAAATTCACCACAACACAGTAGTTGTTCATCTCCTCCCTCACCTCCAAAAGCCTCCACCATCGCCGTACATTGCGCCCCCCTTGCTACATTCCCATACAATCTCCTGTACCTACAGCAGTCCTCAACGAAGAGCATTTCGGCGCTGTTGGAGGTCTCCTCTTTGACGTAACGGGAAAGCATGTAGAGGGGCATTGACTGCTCACAGAGCTTCTCGAGATCGAAGAAGTCGGAGGGCTTGGAGGCCTTCCAGTCGGTGAGAGTTTGCCTGAGGGAGGAAGGGGGGGGAGGGGTGGGTGGGGTTAGAAGTAGCGGGTTATACCGTGGGCGAGGCGAAGTATTTGGGGGAGGCGAAGTGAAGTAAAACGCCACACAAATCACGACACCGCAGCATATACGCAGGACGGCGGGTAGGGTTGTTTTTTTAGCACTCACTTGTCCGGGTAAGGCCACTCCTTGGAGGGCTTCGGCCCCTCGTCAGTCATAGCGTTGACGTACTGGGCGTCCTCGATGGCGTCCTGAAGCTCTTCCATGGTTTAATGTGCTTTGAAAGTAAGGTTGGGGTGGAGGACGTGGAGGGGCGCCGCTCTTTGGGTTGTGTGAAGGAGGGGGTTTGGAGCGCGACGGAGTGTGTCGGTGTTTTGCTATGAGCTTAAAAACAACTGTAAACCGCTCTCGTACTGCTACTGGATCCGTAAACGGCTCGTAGTGTGCTCAAATTGGTGTTGGGGGTTGGGATCGGTTCGCTTGACTGCTCGCTGCTAAAGGTGGGCTGTGTGGCTCTCTTGATGGCGACGGATCGAATTGGTCTATTCTAGAGGTCAGTGATAGGGGTCAGTGATAGGCTCAGGTAGTAATAAAGTCGGATGGACGTATTTCTGAAGAGATAATCAATGAAAATGATCCCTTTTGAGACCAGAGCGTTGGAGTAATGGGGCAAAACGTTTTGGGTTGGACTGGATTCACTTGCCAAAACAGAAGTCGCCTAAACGATACACAACGTTTTTGGTAATTTAACAACAAGCATTGTTTCTCAATCTGCGTTCCCATCCAACTCTCTTTTTTCCGCCCTCGGTAGCGTAACATCTACCCCACCTGAACCTGCTGCCCTGCACCTGGCGGAGGTTTCACAGATCACTAACAGGCAGATTTCGAGCCACTCACGTTACTAAAAGCCCTTATTATAGAACTTCCGCGTCCCTCACCATCCAAACTTTAATCTCCCTTAAGATTTCTCCCTCAACCGCCCTAAACCCCCTGTCAATTGGTGAAACATCGGCAACGACTATCACTACTACACTATCTCGGAGGACTCAACACTACTCATTGTGACTTTCTAGGTGAGAAACGGCCCCACTCCACCTTCCAACGTAACCTTGGGTATCTTTCCCTCCAATCTGAGACACAAGTAGCATCAACTATCCTCTCACCCCGTAGAATTGTTGTCGAATTCCAATATTCCCTTATTAACCCCTCACCTCTCCCCTAGTCATCGTCCAAGCATCAACCCTAAACGAACCCTAACAGTTCGCCAGAAATGCCGCAACCCTCTCGCCCCACCGTCCCGCGCCGTTCCAACAACAACGGTTCCCGCTCCAACCAATACGGTCACCAACCAACAGGGGGTCCCACCTCCTCCCTCCCTGAACCCTCTCAATCCGCTATACAAGCCAACGTTAGGAAGGGGAGGGAGAGGGGAAGGAGCCAGACTAATAAAGCGACTAATAAAGGGAAGAAACAGCAGCAGGAGGGGTATGCTTATAAGGCGGGGAGTGGGAGTGGGAGGGCTGGAGGTAAGTACAGCGCACTGTACGGTTAAGAGGATGTGGAGCTCGGCCTAAGGACATTCCTTCTACTCCTCAAACTAACTCGTCGCATCGACCCCCCCCCCCCCCAGCCTCCTCCTTCACAGGCTCAATCCCTAAAAACGAAAAACGCGCCCCCCCCCCACGCGGAAAAACAATAGGACACTACGTCCTCTCCAAATCCATCGGAGAAGGTACCTTCGGAAAAGTCAGATCAGGCACTCATATAATAACGGGGGAGAAGGTGGCGGTTAAGATTCTAGAGAAATCGAAAATTATTGAGGTAAGATAAGCCAAGAGGAGCAAAGCGACGAGCTGCTACCTAGCTCCTCGCTGCTACAATTACTGGAGTAATTCATCTGCGCTAGTAGCAGCCTTCAGTGTTGATATCAACGCCATTGATATCTCCGCCACTACCACAGCTACGTAATTCATTGCCCAATTCATTGCCTCATTAACGCTAACGCAAATTTCGCGTGAATTTCGTCTCCTCGCTACGCGCCTCGCTACGCGCCTCGCTACGCTCGTCCGCAGGTCGCTGACGTTCGTAGGGTCACTAGGGAGATTAATATTTTGAAGAAAAATAGGCATAGGAATATAATACAATTGTTTGAGGTTATTGATAAGGAGACGACGATTTATTTGATTATGGAGAATGCTGATGGAGGAGGTGAGTTGTGCTGTGCGCGTGCCCCGCAGTGCCTGAAATCGTCGAAAATCGTCGTCGATTCTCTTATCTTCTCTTACACCTCGTCGTCTTACACCCTGTCGAAAATTCCTCTAACTCCCTCCCCCCTCCCCCCTCCCCCAGAACTATTCGATTACATCGTCCAGCACCAGCGAATCGCGGAACCCCTCGCTTTATCCTTCTTCAAACAAATCTGCGACGGCGCAGAGTACCTGCACAAGATGGAGGTGAGACCTTAGGGTTCACCCTTACCTTACCCCCCCCCCTAAATCAGATCTAAACAACTAACACTCCCCACTCCCCCCCCAAACCCCACAGGTCACACACCGTGACCTCAAACCTGAGAACCTCCTCCTCCAATCCTCAAAAGAAGGCTGGATCGTAAAAATCGTCGACTTCGGCCTCTCCAACACCCACGAAGGCAACCGCCTCCTCCAAACCGCCTGCGGCAGCCCTTGCTACGCAGCCCCCGAGATGATCCATGGTTACAAATACGTCGGCCCGAAGGCCGATATTTGGTCCATGGGCGTAATACTTTTCGCGATGGTATGCGGTCATCTTCCTTTTGAGAATTCAAACACCAAGTTACTTTACGCTCAAATCTGCGCTGGAGAGTATAAGGCTCCGGACTATATTAGCACGGAGGTTAGGGACCTTATCAGAAGGATACTTAATACGGACCCGGAGATGAGATTGTCCATTGAGCAGATTAGGAGGCACCCGTGGTTTCAGACTAACCCGAGCTCGCCTGCGAGTCCCATGGCTTGCGGGGACAAGATGACCTTCGACTCGGACATTATTCAGCAGCTTCAGGACCTCAAGATCAACACCGAACAAGGTGAGTCTCCGTGCTCTCCGCTCCACTCCTCAACCCCAACCTATTCTAACACGCTCGCTTCGCTCGCTGCTCCCCACACCCCCACAGTCAAAGAAGCACTTCGCTCAGACGGACACAACTTCCTCACCGCATCTTACTACCTCCTCAGCAACAGGAAACGGAGGAACAAGGAGAAGCAGGAGCTCAGGGAGCAGCTCTACGAGGCCGAGGCGGCGAAGAACCGGACCGCCCTCGGAGGCTCGCCCAAGTCCATCGCTACCGCGCTCAACCCAATCAAAATCAACTCCAATACCTCATCGCCTGCGAACCCTACTCGGCCGAGCCAGGTGAGAAACTGCGACGAGCATTAAGAAAATTCTAAACTAACTCCCCCCTCCCCTCCTTGTCTCGCAAATGCCCCTTGCTACGCTCCTCGCAGATCCCGAAGCTCGCCCTCAACGGCGTCGTCGGCGTGGCCTCTCCAACCCAAACCAAGTCTTCCGCCCTGCCCAAGGTCACGGCCCCGCCCAACGGAAAGCCGCCCAAGCAAAGCAGACAGCAAAGGCAGTCGCAGAGGCAACAACCCACGGGTGAGGAACTACGACGAGCTCGGAATGCTTCAATTCCGTTCGTCGTTCGACTGCGCTAGTAGCTCCAGTCTA
>BLQM01000255.1:42777-55972 GCA_012489335.1 Triparma laevis f. inornata
ATTCTAACTCCCTAACCTCCCCAACTCCCCCCAACTCTTCTACAAAGAATGCATTGCTGCTCGTCGCGTGTTCATCACTTATTATTTGTCCCCCCTTATCCACCAACACTCCAGTGACAACGTTCCTCCCATTCTATACATTCGGAACCACTAGAACACTGCTTTGCCCCTCCCCGCAAACAAACGATGCCCCTGATAACTCCTCAACTGTCCCCCAAGTCAAACAAACATTTCCATCGAATGTTTTATCCACCCCCTTCACCTTCCCCTGCGTAACTCTAAAACTAACTTCAATATTTCGATCACTCGGCATAACAACTCTCTCGCTATTCCTCGGCCAGGTAATCTGAAATTTCGGTTGAATTGTTTGTTCACCTAAATCAACTTTAAAATGTATAAACTGAGTTTCAACAATTACAATATCATTAGGATCAATATGTCCATCAACCGTCAACTCCACCATCTCGCGTTTACTTGAGTCAACACTATGCAAAGTAACTCTAATAGCGTACTCCCCACTTTCTAATCCTCGAAGAACCCAATCAGACAATTCATTTTTACAGAAACTCTGCGATTTATGCGGTAGCGACGTCGTGTGAAGATTGGGTCGTTGATTTGTTAGAAATATTTGCGTGGCGACGAAAGAGGCGTTCGATCAACTCGTCACGTTCGCTCCTCGTTGTATATTTGTTTCCTCTAGCGAGGAGACTTCTTCTAGCGAGGAGACTGAGCGATGACGCTGGGCTTCGTACGAGCAGCGACCGTACCTGCTCGCCTTGACCCCACATCACATCGACGCATATTATTGTGTGTGCACCTAACGTGTATTCAGGAGTAGTCGAGAGGGTTAGGGGGACGTTTGGGGATGTGAACGTCATGTTAGGTTGGTGGGGGTGGACGAAGGTTATATAGTTGCTGGGGGTGAGGGGTGTTAGAAGAGAGATATAACATAACGCTTCTACGTTTCCGTTGTTGGATCTGCGAGGGCTCTGGGAAGGTTTGACGGTGGGCTTGGACCCATCGGTGAAAAAATGAAAGAAGATGCCTCCGGCTTGGGCCTTCTTGGCGGAGGGGCGCTGGATCGTGATATTTTAACTGTTAACGACAGTGGGGAGGTAAGGTCCCCCCGTCATGTGTTTTGGGTAATACAACATAAAGCAGGCATTATATTGAGAAGGGCTACCGCACCTGCAGCTCAACTTAACGCATAGCAGCAGAATTAGCAACTTGTACACGTTCATAACCATCTTGGAACTGCCCCGTCTTCCTTGTCCAGTCCAAGACTTTTGACCTGTTGTCCTCTGGCAAAGCAAAGTTAAATTAATCTACATTCCAGGACCACATTCAATCAAATTCAACCTAACCTCACGCATACTACCATCCTACACTCTCTTCACCTCCCCCCATCAAATCCTTTCCTTCGCGCAAATAAATTAAACCAATCCAAATTCGACCTTAGCAACAGTCACCATCCATGTCCTCCCCCCTCTCTCTCCCTCTCTCTATAACCTCAACCCGCCTCGCCCTCCAAACCACATCTGATACTCTACCTTCTCCAGCTACTGCTGATTTTCCTTTACCACCCCTAACAGATAAATTATTAACTCGCCCCCCCTTCCCCTTCCTCCACTCCCTAATCCTCCACCTCCTCCAATCCTCCCCCCTCCTCTCTCTTCTAACACCTTTAGAAATATCCACACCGAGTAAACATTACACTAGACCTATGAAATTAGGTTTTTTAATTAAACTTTTTGAAGCCGTTAGTTTAATTACTGAGGAGAGAATTGACGTATTCGTAGGTGAGAGTTGCAACTGAGCTGAGTAACGCCCTATACCTTGTAAGGCATGTAAATGAGTGCACGAACGCTTTCGTTTTGTTGAATCCGTAACGAAAATTTAATGCATATTGCACTTATCTACGATCCAACGAATTCGTCGTGTAATGCTCATCGCATTTTCGCTTACTCAAATCGTTACCACCCCTAACCCTTAAATCTTTACAACTCTCTTTCCCTCTCTCCTCAGTCCCCGCTCGAGTAATAGCCGGTCAAGATTCTCTCCAGACGTTATTATTTTTACGTGAGTTATCTAAAAGTGTTAAATTCGGGAAGGATAAGATTAAGGAAGCTGTTGAGAGCGTTAAGAAGGAGGGGGAGATTAAGATTTATCAAAGAAGGTAAGACAATTTCGTTTGATTTTTGTGCGTTCTTTCTTCAACTTAAAATGGAATATTTTTAAAATTACATTTTTTATTATCAATGCACGAATTAAATGCTGACACGAGTAAGTGCTAACACGTCTCGAATCCACAGTGTGAGAGTTAGGAATACGGTTGTAAGAATGCAAGCAATTATGAGAGGAAAGAATGAACGGAAATTAAGCATGATACAAATAGCGCGTCACACGCTTCCGGTGTCACGGACGCAGCTTACGGAGAGTTTAGGTGGCGCTGTAGCCGTTTCTACTAAACCTAGTTCAACTAATCCTAGTTCTAAATATTCAACACCAAGACTTTCAGAGAAATCAGAGAGTGGTGATAGTGATTCTGATGATATTAATCCTCTAGCGACTTTAAGAGGACCTAGAGGTAGTCCTTTAAATACAGGACCGGCTCCGATGATGAATTTGATGGAGGAGAGTGTTGATTTAGAAGATTCAAATTCGAATTTAATTCAGAAGAGCTCTAACCTTCCTCCGTCGACACCTTATGTAGAAAGAGGTAACGAATAATATTATTAATAATATTATTGTACCAGTGTCTCCTTTAACGCCTTCAACCCTTTCAAATAAAATTTCATCAGCACCTCCTTCAACTTTATCAGTTGCGAAAGTTAAAACACAGAAACAGGTTGAACAGGAAATATCAGACGCGCATAAAACTATGCAAGAGGAGATGAAGAGGATGAAGGTTGCGATGGATAGGGAGAAGGAGAGGCAGAGGGAGATGGTTATGATGAGGAGGTTGAGTAAGAAGGAGGCGGGGACGCCGAAGGTGAGAACGAGGGGAGGAGCGAAATGTGACGATGATGGGAATGCGTTATTAATTCTGTATGTTATGAGGAATTCCATGAGGAGCGAAGTGACTTACGTAAAGTAGAAAACGTGTTGTCTAAGACGCTTCTAAATTCTAACAACGTCAATGCTCTTCGCTTTCGCGTTCGTTGCAGAATGCGGTGAAGCAGCAGAAGAAGAAGTTTGGGGAGGAGCTAACAGCGAAAGATGATACCGCTCCTGCTCCTGCTCCTACTCCTGCTGCTCCCCAACCCAAACCGAAATCTCAAGCTCGAGAACCCACCCCTCCAGGACCAGTAGTATTCTATGAGACGGAGCTTAAAATGCCCCCGAAGAAACCCAGCGTGCCGCGTACTTCTGCCCTCCCTCCTAAGCAAAAGGCGGCCCCCAAAGCAAAGCCTCCTAGCCCCGAAAAGCCTCCTCTCAAGAAACCGTCCCTTCCTAAGTTTCGCGTAAAGACCCCCACCGCCGTCGTCGCCGTCGACCAACACCTCCCCTCAACTGCTCCCGCTCGCGCTCCCTTACCAAAATCCAGCCCCAACCCCAACCCCACCCCAACTCCAAACCCCCTCAACGACCCCTCAGTCCAACGCGTAAAGCGCGACCTCCTCGATCAAAAGTACAAGCTCGCCACAAAGCTAAAAAACGTCAAAGCGAAAGAAGAGACTCTAATAAAAAAGGAGAACGAGATCAAGAAGAAGGAAGATCGGGTGCAGAAACTCGCGGATAACTTGAGGAGGCAGAGGACACAGTTGAAGAAAGAGAAGGCGAAACCTTCAGGTGAGCGTGGTTTGTTGTCTCTCATAGAAGAATTTTAATTACTAACTCTTACGCTACTTCCTCGTCGCTCTCTCAGCCGTCGAACAGTTAAAAATCTTAGCCTCGATGACTCCCAACGCCTACCCCCCCCCAACTCCTACACCACACACCATTCCATCTCCCCCAAAAAGAACCCGTCACCGATGAACGTCAAGAATGACCACAACGTTCACCCTCCGACCAAGAAAATAAATAAACAACAAAACGCGAAGGTGAGAACTGTGAGGAGCGTCTTAACTGCAACAGTCTTATATATATATATATATAACCCTGCTATTCGATTATACTTCCAAATGATACAAGGCACCTATGTATGGCGCTCTAACACGGCTCGCTTCGCTCGCCGCTCAGCTTCAAAAAATTATGGTAACGTACGACGACGTTCGAGGTCTCGCCGCCAAAGCCGGAGTTCCCTACGAGATAACTAAACACATTCAAGAGGTTAGCCCATCGAGGAATCATCATTCTGTTGATGAAGATGAAGATGAGATTGATACAAAGTTAGAAATGAACATGTACAAGAATATGTTCATTTCTGATCCTTCACTTTCACCTCCTTCACCTTCTAAATCAGAAGTTTCACCGAAGTCTAATTTGTCAGCTTATAAGACAGCTCCAATGGCTCCGTTGAATCATCCGCTTGAAAGTAACCCGTTCATGTCACAACAGCCTAAAATGCCTTCACCAATTCCAGCTCCAACCTCCATCTCCTCTCAAGTTGGCTTGGTCAACAAGAACGTTGACTCAGCAAAGATGTACGATAAATGGCTCAACGATTACAACTCCGGCTTCGAAGAAGCCATGAAAAGAAACGGGGAGAAGTTAAGAGAGCAGAGCGAATCGCATGTTGGATTGGAGAAATTGAAGGCGAAGAGAAATCGGAGGAATAATAGAAGCTCGTCTGCTCAGGATAATAAGAAAAATATTAATCAAGAGTATGATGAGAGTGGGTCGAGCAGGGAGAGCAGGAGCACGCCGGAGGAATCTCAAGGTCGCGGTGGTGGTGGTGGTGGCGATCGGCCTATAGCAAGACCTAAAGAGAAGCCTAAAGAGAAACCTAAATCCATTCCCTTCGTTCCAGCGAGTGACAGCATGGCTCTTCTCGTCGGCTCCAACAGCTCTCGACCCGTCGTCAAGAAAACTAAGAAATCATCACCCATCCGAAAAGCACCGAAAAAGAGAGCCACGAGATCCAAGAAGAAGACGCCGGCGAATGTGTTGAAACCGAGGCAATCTTCTAAATCACCCGTGAAGGCTAAAACCGCGAAGGAGAAGGTGGAAGAGGTCGTCCCGCTACTTCCTAGAGTTCCACTTCCTCTGCAGACGGAATCGTTGAGAAAGCTTAATCAGATAATTGGAAGGAAGAGGGTTAAGCTTATTGATCTGTTACCTAGCGCGATGGGGAATAATATTAGTTTGGTGAAGTTTTCGAATGATGTGGAGATGTTATTACAGCAGAATGGATTCTCGAAGCATTTGGAGGGGTTGGTTGTCGCGGTTGAAACGCGCTGTATGAACGATATGGGAGGAGTCGATATTAGGGCGGTAGAAAACGAAATGAGGAATCCGGCGGCGGTTTTGAAGTCACTGATGAGTACTGCGAACGCAGGGGATGGACAACAAATTTTGAAGAAGAGCGTTGCGAAGAAAGTCTACAAAGACTTCTCCTTCAGCTTCGAGCAGCATGGGAAGGAGAACGGAGTTGGTGGAGGGGACAACCAAGAGGGGGAGGATGAACACGAAGAGCAGCGATGGTGGGAGGAGCTCGTGCGCGAGGAGAACAGGTTGAATGAGGAGAACGAGGCGGAGGGGGTGAAGGAGAAGGTTGGGGGAGGAGCTAAGGCGAACCCTTGGCTGCAGTCTTTCGATAAGAGAATGAGCGAGGCGTTAGGCCGGTTCGAGCGGGAAAGTGAATATTGATTTACTGTAAATAATGCGATGTTGTTGAACAATAGGGATTAATTTGATTTTGTTTACAAAATTGAGATTGAGATTCTTGATTTAAGAATTCGAAGTTTGTTTTGGTTTTAATAATGGTTGAATGATGTGTCGCGGACGGAGTACAAATTGCTCACGATTTCAGCCGAAAGCTCCCGATCATTCCAGAAGCGTAAATGCGCTACAGTCCCATCGAGGCAATACGTCGATAGTCCGTTCGTTTTATTGAAGGCTCCGATTGTGTGCTGGGTACGAGTCACGACGTTGGGTTCGTGTCCGTCTATTTTGGTTCCGACAAGGATTCCGTTCTTGAACACCTTCATGGTCGTTCCGGAAACAGTGAAGACTAAGTGCGTCCAAGTTGCGGATGGAAGCTCGGAACAGTAGAGGTGCTCACAGTTTCCTTCGTCGTAAACGTCCCAGCCGATTGTGGCGATTGGCATGTACTGTACGAGGAGACTTCGTCTAGGCCATCAACATTAGACATTAGACCATCAACATTGTTGTCTAAGCCATCAGCGTGTGCCGCTTCTCCACATCTAAAATCAAAGAACACCGTAGTACAGAAACCATTAGGCACAGATTCTAAGAAGGCAGTGTACGAGTTGTTATACTTCAGATAAACCTCAATCGACGTAGTACCTCCCCACTCCTAAGCATCAATCTCCGCAGACCGACCCGAATCCATCATTCCCGTCTGATCGTTGAACACCCCTCCACCCAAAACAATACCCTCACTCGTCCTAAGTGGCAATCCCACCATGCCCACCATGCTCCTCTGCAACCTCGCCATCAAATCCGATTTAGCGTCCTTAACGTCATCTTTCTCGTCCTCGCCTTCCCTCAACCTAAAATTCCACTCACGATCAGTCCCTAAATGCGGCCAGAGCTTATAATGTTGAATCGCGTATTTCCTGAAAGCTCGGCAACATGAGGCAGCGATTCGGAGGGAGGAGAGGGTAGGGATGAAGGAGACTATCTCATACATGCAGTCTTCGGGGAGGGAAGTTGGTCGGGAAGAGGTTCATATTCATATGGTAACTGTTGAGACGATCGAGGAGGCGCAGATACAGCAGAATTTCGATGCTTGATCTCGGAGACAGATACCGCAGAAATGTCGATGCTTGAAAAAAAAAAGCTCTCAGCGACTTTCAGTGGTCTAATTAGTATTTTGGAGACTATTAGTGATGCAATTCCCGCAATATTTGCTTCAAAGTACTGCCAGTGGCGCGTGGCCTCTGATATATGGCGATTCGCAATTTCGATTTGTGAAAATGCTGGAAACGAAAAATTCAAATTGCGAAAGATGTGCAAATCAAAAACGAAGTCCGAGTTCACCCTGGCAACATTGGAGAAGTATTCCCACCAGAACACCAGTCCTGATGGACGTGTACTGACGGCAGTGAATGGAACGGTGAGGAACGTTTCGATGACGAGGTTTCATTCCGACCACGTTTGCCGTGCCCATTAAACCGAGTTTTAGGTGTCGCGACGCTGATTCGAAGTTATTTCTGTTGATAGAATGGTTGAAAGGTCCGCTGAGTGTCGCAAGAAATGCGTCTGAGGCCCTTAAAATAATTAAAAATCGAACGTCTCAACGTTCATCTTCGTCATTCCTGTTCCTTCATTTTCTTTCCCTCAATTTCAAAAATTAACCCCACAAACCCAACACACTCTTCCAGGTCTACGACATAACAAACTTTCTCCCATCCCATCCCGGCGGCGATCTCATCTACCTCGCCGCCGGTCGTGATTCCACCGTCCTCTGGCAAACCTACCATCCCTCCGTCCTCCCAAACTCTCCCTCCTCAAAAAGAATGACCGCAATCCTCAAAAATCTCGAAATCGGTACCCTCAACACCCCAGAATCTTACTATACCTTCAGTTCCGAATTCTACCCAACCCTAAAATCCCGCGTAACTACCCACCTAAAATCCCTCAACCTTCCCCTCCGCGGCGGTTCCGGTTCTATCCACCTAAAATCCCTCTTCCTCCTCTCCCTCTTCCTCCTTTCCCTTCTTTCAATGTACCACCTCCCCGCCCCCTACTCCTACATTTCAAGTATAATAATGGGTTTAACTGCATCTTTTATAGGAACGTGCATTCAACATGATGGAAGTCATGGGAGTTTCTCGTCTAATACTAAGGTTAATAAAGTCGCGGGGTGGACGTTGGATATGATTGGAGCTAGTGCGTTTACGTGGGAGGTTCAGCATATGCTGGGGCATCATCCTTTTACTAATTTGTTGGATGAAGTGAGTAGAGAGATGAGTAGAGAGATAACGGAGAGCGAAGCGACGAGTTAGTTTAGAACGTTCTTGATGGGAGGAGCGAGAGCGATGCACGCAAGGAGCTCGAGCGGCACATCCTCGTCGCTTCACTCCTCATCTCGCTTCGCTCGTCGTTTTCGTTTTTTAACAAGCGTACTTTTTTATTCTAACCACGCAACCCACCCACAGTCAACCGATCCTACCGAATCAGACCCAGACGTATTCTCCTCTTACCCGTTAATGCGAATGCACCCGTCTCACCCTAAAGAATGGTTCCACGCTTACCAACACCTCTACGCTCCCATCCTCTTCTCCTTCATGACCCTCGCCAAAGTCTTCACCCAAGACGTACAGATTATACTCAGTTATAGATTGTATCATATTGACGCGACTTGTAGGTATGGGAGTGGATGGAATAGGGGGAGGTTTTGGGGGATGAAGGTTTTGAGTATGGTTTATATGCTTGTTTTGCCGATATATTATCAAGGTGAGAAGCTGCGAGGACGAAGCCCAGCGAGGAGCAAAGCGACGATTACGGTCGTAATTCACCCACCCTACTAGCTCTACTCCAACCCCCCAAGCCGCTTTCACCACTACGTAATCCTAACCCGTTAACGTTATTTTTCATGCGACTCGCTATGCTCGTCGCAGGGTTCGCGCATGGGATAGGGTTGTTTTTTGTGGGGCATTTAGCTTGTGGGGAGATGTTGGCTACGATGTTTATTGTTAATCATGTTATTGAGGGGGTGGCGTTTGCGGAGAAGGGGGGGGGGGCTCCGAAGAACAGCAAGGGGGAAACGACGATGGAGGGGATGATGAAGGTGAGAGGGAACGTGTTGTTCTTTGTCGAAACCCAACAAACCCCGAACTCTAATTCTTTCGCTTTTTCGGCAGAACAAAAAAATCAAAACAGACCTCAACGACTGGGCAGCCGTCCAATGCCAAACCTCCGTGAACTGGTCCCCCCGCTCCCGCTTCTGGAACCACTTCTCCGGAGGCCTGAATCACCAAATCGAACACCACCTCTTCCCCTCAATCTGCCACACCAACTACGTGCACATTTCGAAAATTGTCGAGGAGACGTGCGAGGAGTTCGGGGTGCCGTATAGGTATGAGAAGAATCTGTTCAAAGCGTACGGAGGGATGACCAGGCATTTGAAGGAGATGGGAAACGAAATTAAGAGAGATTAAGAATGATTAAGAAAGATTAAGAGAGGTTAAAAACCGCCAACCCAAAAAACCTTCATGTTCTCATCTAAAAAATGTCTATCTTGATCTAATTCTTTATTATGCTATTAAAATATTACAGCATAAATGCTACTAGCTACAGTCATTAACTATTCTTTCCACGCCCACAACACAACAACATTCGATCGATGATAGAACCCTTTCGAGATCCATCATAAAAAACGACTTCGGTAGTAGTAGGCTTCAACGCCACAGGCGCCGCCATCGTTGCTGGCAGTTTGTACCTTTGCGGCACTTTGATCTTGTGCGGTGACGGTCGTCTCTGTCTGTCCCCCTCCTCCCCCGACCCCTGACCTGCTCCCCTCAACATCCACCTCACTCATCCCAATCTTGGCCCCTTCGCCCCCACTCCCTCCTTCACCAGGCTCATCATCCTCCTCGCAAAATCCCAACCCCCAATCCGACTACCTGGTCCCTTTTGCCTCCTCTCAACACTCCTACACCTACCCGATTTCAAAGAACCAGAATGTCCACTCCCAAAATCTTCCTCTGCAGCACTTCCTAAACTACAATTCCCCCTAGCGCCTAACGACCTCTAAAATAAGCCCCAAAATCCATCTAAAATCCTCTATCTCTAAAAAGCTAACCAAAACCAACTCCAAAACGTCTACCCAAAAAAGAGCAACAAATCCTACCTCGATCCAGAAACCAGTAGCGCTCTAGAAGGTAACTCAGCGCCCGAACAACCCCTCTGGCCACCCCCAACCCCTCTGTTACCCCGCAAACCCCACCTGCAAAATCCCAGCCTCCCCCGTGGCCCATAGCCTAAGCCCCTGCCCCATTTCTTTCGAGCATCCGTCTGAGGTCCTTCCCTCACTAACCCTCACTAACCCAAACCCTACTCCCCTCGCCCCCCATGGCCCCAACTAATTTACTCTCTGTCTACCCTCAGCCCTATCTCGCCTCCACTCAAATAAATCCTGGCCTAGGTCCCCTTAAATCCACCCAAACCCTTCAATAGAACTAGCGACGTGCCATATCGTGTCCAGACCGCTCATCGTCCCCATTCCAATTCCAAAAAAAACGCCCCAAAACCTTCAAAACAACACCGCCACAACATGGAACGCACAGGCCACGGTTCCCTCCCTATTAAGGGAGACCATAAGCTCGTAAAATCTTCTACAACTTCCCGCAACAAACCTCCCAGCCCGAGTATAACCCACAGCGACAACATGAATTCTCGTTCCTCCTCCCGTTCCTCCACAAAATCCCCTTCGACTCATCGCGCGTCACCTTCTTTATCTAGTAAGGATAGGAGGACGCCTAGTCCTAGTTTTAAAAAGGGGGGGAGGAAGAAAAGTAGGGAAAGTCCTTTATTGAGTGACGGGGAGAAGGAGAAGGAGAAGAAGGAGGATAGTAAAGAGAGGAGTAGGAGGAGTAGGAGTGGACCGCCGAAGGTGGGGAGGAATCAAACGCCGGATGGGAAGGGGGGGGAGGGGGAGAAGGTCGAGGGAGAGAAGGTTGGAGGGGAGGGAGCGACGCAGCAGCAGAGTACGAAGGAGAATGGGAGTAAGAAGAAGGTGAGATTTGGTTGGATTTTATTGTTATGTGATATTTATGTGCAGAGAAGTGATGGTAGGAGTAATTTCTAACACAGTTTTAACCTCAGGACCGCGCCCGAGCCCCCACTGAACTCGACAAAACCTTCTTAGCCACATCAAGCAACATTGAAGACGACGTATTCGTGGAGAAGGAGGTGAGAAGCTGCGCGAAGCTCAGCGAGGAGCGAAGCGACGAGCTGGGAATACGACAATTAAGGTCGTAATGAGTCTCTATGAGTTGCGAAACGACGAGTTTCACTATCTCCACCACTAGTACGGCGAGCGGTAGCGAGGAGCGAAGCGACGAGTTTTCCGCTGCCTCTTTGCTCGCTCAAGCATTTATTCCAAGAGAGAATGAGAAATAAATCGTCGCTTCGCTCCTCACGAGCTTCGCTCCGCTCCTCGCTTACGCTATCTCCACCACTAACACGTTCGCTGCGCTCGCGCTCGCCGCAGCTCGAGGAGATTCAATCCCAACTCCAAGAGAGGGCCGCCAAAGCCATCAACACAGGAAGCAGCTTCACTCGTTTCACGAGCAAGGGAGGAGAGGGGAAGAAGGTCTCGGCTCGGAGGCCGAGCGTGACGAACTCGCTGCTCGTGAGCGAGTTCTCTGATGTTGCGAGCGAGAACAGTGATATATCAAGCTCGAGGTTGGGGCTGCAGAGGGAGCCGATCCTGACGGTTGAGGGAGCGACGGAGCAGGTGAGGAATTGAGAGGACGAAGCCCCACGAGGAGCGAAGCGACGAGCTGGGGATGCTATAATTAAGGTCGTAATGAGTCTCCACGAGGAGCGAAGCGACGAGCATTAAGAACACTCTAAACTAACTCGTCGCTTCGCTCCTCGGCTCGCCGCTCGTCGCAGCTCGAGAGCATGAGCTTGAAGGACCTGGAGAAACTGCAGGAGATCATCAACAAAAAAAAGGAGGAGAAGATAAAGAGGGAGAAGGAGGCGGAGTTCTTGGCGGCCACTGTGGTCGAGGGAACACACACAGAGGAGGAAGGAGATGGAGAGGAGGAGGACGAGGAGAATAGGGGAAGGGTCAGGGCGGATTCCATCGGGCCAGAGATCAGGAGGGCCAGGACGATTGCCCGCCACGAGGCGAGCAACAACGAAAACAACAACTGCGTCAACTCCAACAACGTCAACCCCGCGGAGGATCCTGTGAACCCGACCACTCCTCCCCTCCTCCCCACTGGCGCCCAGTCCCCCGCCGTGACTCCCGGCGGAACCCCCATCACCTCCGGCCGCCCCTCCGCCCCGACGGAGCTCATGTTCACCAGCTACCTCGGTTCAAAAGACTCTCGCTCCGTCGAGGTCGCCGAAAGGATCGCCCAGCGCGACCGCGAAAACCTCCGCGACATCAAGGCGGCCTCCGGCAGAGCCGGCAAGGGCCACAGCTTCATCGGCAGCATGATAGACAACGACAAAATGTTGAGCAGCGCCAGCAGCAGTAACGATAACACTACTGATCTCGACGCGAGCAGGTGAGAAGCTGCGCAAGCTTGGAATTCGCGATAATTTCACGCTCCTCGCATTAAATTTTTCTGAACTAACTCGTCACTTCGCTCGCAGCGACCTGTTGTGCTCCATGACGTCCGACACGAACAGCAACTTTTCTTATACCGGAGATGGAGACGTAGTTGTAAGCGACGACGAGGATATGGGCGAAACTACCAAGGTCTTGGACAAGAGCGGCAACGTCTACAGCAAGTCTCCGAAGCAGCTGAGCTTCAGTTACCGCCGCCCGCCTCCCCACGTGCCCACGCTCCAGCTCGAGGTTCTCCGTAGCCCCAAGAGCGATAAAAAGTTCGTTTCCGCGCCGGACCCGAACAGGAGCATGAAGAACCTGACCGACGGAGAGGCCGCGTTCAGTCCCAGGAGCATGACCGAGAGCGAGGCGAGCGCTGATCTGTAAACGCAGGGGGGGGGGGAATGGGATACGAGGCGGAGTGACAAAATACAACATATATAAATTAAGAGGAGTTAACGATCGACTGCTCTAGAGCACACTCACTCACGCCAAGCTTTCATGGATGGGGTCAGGGGAAAACATGGGGGGGAGAGGTTAGGAAAAAGAAAGAAAAAGAAAGAAAAGGAAAGAGAAAAGGGGGAAGAGACAAACGAGATGCAATCATTGAGTTGCAAAATACACGCACTTACAAACGAGAACAATTAAAAGAATTGGAGGATTTGATTAAGATAAAAAGTACAATCAATATTACAATTTCACGTTTTTACTTGCTTCTAAAAGGACCATGGAGTACGGTGTCGCGACGACATGGAAGAGGACGTGTCCCCATCCATTGACGTGCTGTAATTTTTGGCGGTGTTAGACGTCGTTTGAAATACTTGTCTAATTCTTCTT
>BLQM01000256.1:0-24989 GCA_012489335.1 Triparma laevis f. inornata
CACCATAACCATAACCATAACCATAACCATAACCATAACCATAACCATAACCATAACCATAACCATAACCATAACCATAACCATAACCATAACCATAACCATAACCATAACCATAACCATAACCATAACCATAACCATAACCATAACCATAACCATAACCATAACCATAACCATAACCATAACCATAACCATAACCCTAACAGGTTTCGAGAAAAAGACTGGTTTCGAGAAAAAGACTGCTAACCCTTTCTCAGGATTTCTTCCCTCAATGTTATTGTCATCGATCTCACTGTCCCACACGTAACCCCAGAGTGTATTACTCTTTCTACGAGAACTCATAGTGTTCTAGACCTATCTTAATCTTCTAAACACTCCTATAGCCACCCCTCCCCCCACAAAACGTAATCTTCCCTTCCCCACGAAATGATCGGCCAGCTCATACTCGCCCTCCTTCTTCTCGTACCTACGTCCCCGCTACGCGTCTCTGTCTTCACACCCTCGTCCTACTCCCAAGCTCTCCCCACCAACTGTGATGTGCCTGTCTGCTTCCTGCCCGCCTCCAGCGTCGTTCCTTACGCTAAACATGCTGGAGTCGACGCCGACCAAATCACGCAGGCAGGTAAGACGCTGCAACGACGATGACAAAGAAGTAGACTCAGTCTCCTCGCTGACAACGCACAATCGTCATTCTTACTCGTCGCTTCGCTCGCAGTCTCGTGCTTCGAAGAAAAAATAGAACGCAGAGTTCTTCCAATCACCGGCGCCACGTTCTCCGACTGCCTATCTAAATGTCTCGGTTCCCTCTCCGTCGATCCCGCTGGCGACGAGGAGATCGAGATAATTGTGCATAACCCCACCTTCGACCTCGCCTCCTACATCTGGACCGACCCTTCCTCTTCCGTCAGCTCTTCCTCTCCCTCAATCAAATTCGTCTCCGCCTTCACCAACATTGTCGATCCTCCCTCCCCCCGCTCCTTCATCGCTCCAACAAAAGAATCCCTCTCAACCGCTCTCTCCACATTAATAGGTTCCTCCTCAACCTCCGACTCCCCCGGCCTCTCCGACACTCACTTCAACACCAAAATACCTCTATCCTACTCCTCAATAATCTCAACTCTTAAAACCTCAAAAATAACACACCCAACATCCACAACCGAACCCCCTCCAATAACGTTAGAGTCAAAAGCCTACCACCGTACCTTCCAAAAACCTGACCTCTACATCTCCCCTGAAACCGAATCCCAAACCTGCGAGGTTCTTTTACGTTATCTATCCCTCCCACTCGCTCTCGGTGTTATATCACCGTCGGAAGTAATCGAATTGAATTCGGTATTGAAAGATGATATGGAGGATAGGATTAGATTAGAGTCAAGAGTTAATAGCGAAACTAAGGTTAATGACGGAATATGGTTCCTCTGGAATGGTTTTTTTGCGAAGTATTATGAGACATCACCCGAATCACCTGATCCTACTAAACCCGCTGTTGTACTATGTCACGGTTTTGGCGGTTCCGGACGTCAGATGAGTTCACTCGCTTCTGAATTATCTAAATTAGGTCATACTTGTCACGCTCCTGATTTGATTGGATTTGGACGGAGTCATAAGCCTAGAATTCTTTATACGCAGTATTTGTGGTCGATGTATTTGAGTGATTTTACGAGGTGCGAAGCCGAGAGGAGCTAAGCGACGATCTGGGAATGCGATAATTCCGCACGTTATTCAACCGCGCTTGTAGCTCCTATCTAGATATCGACGCGAATATCACCGCAACGCAATTCTTACTCGTTGACGCCAATCTTCATGCGATTCGCTACGCTCGTCGCAGGCGTTTTGTTGAATCGGATGAGATTGTTTTGGGAGGGAACTCGATTGGAGGATATACTGTTATGGCGTCGGCTTCGGAAATTAATAATGCGGAAACGAGGTGAGGCAATGCGAGGACGAAGACCAGCGAGGAGCGATGCGACGAGTATTAAGACATTATAAACTAACTCGTCGCAGCTCCGGGGGGGGGGGAACCGTAAAAGGCGTAGCCCTCTTCAACTCCGCTGGCGTTTTATATCCTCCCTCCGATTACAAAACCCTAATCTCAACCGAAGGCACAATCGCCTCTCAAACAATGAACGATCGTCTCCCTCCATTCGCACCACCTCCTTCCTTCCTTTTAAATCTCGGTTCAAATGTAATTCTACGAGGATTAAGACCTCGAATCCGTCCAATCCTCGAATGGTTATACCCTGAACGTACGTCCCGCGTAACCGATGAACTCGCGAAAGATATTCTAAACGATTCGTACGATTTTGGAGCGTCATCCGTTATTATATCTGGAGGTAAACTCCCCTCCCCCCAATCCGCTAATGAATTACTAGATCCTGAAGAAGACGGCTTCGGTGGACCTGTTATCGTCTGTCAAGGTACAGAAGATCCTTTGAACGACGCTAAGTTACGTGCAGATCAATTCGAACAAGTACGTGATGATATTGAGATAAGGAGAATTAAAGCAGGACATTGCGTCATGGATGAGAAACCTGCAGAAGTTGCGGAGTATATGGTTGAATGGATGGATGCTAAATGTTAATAAAACATTATTTTTTGTATTAGTAAAACAACAACCCTTCGGTCCTATTAATATTCTCGATCTCGATCACCCCCAGCGTCGAACTTCCCTCCAGCCAAGAACCTGTGTCTGTTCTCCTTCCACCATGACTCTGCCATGTCCTCATCGAAGAATTTCCTGTCGAAGAGAATGGTGATAGCTTGCTCTGGCGACCCGTCTCCCGCCCCCTGCTTCTGTCCAACTAACAAACTAACTCCCCTATCAGAATCCTCCTTCCTCCTCATCGAACTAGGATCATAATCCCTCGCATCCCTAACTCTGAACCTCCCCTTATCCTCACTACTACTCCTATCAAAAAAAGCGCCCTGCCCCCGCTCGAACTTCTCATACGGTTCCAACCTAACATCTATCGCATCGTCAAATAATTTCTCCACATCCGCCGTTCTCATATTCCCATTCTCCCCACCACCCTCCCAACAAACCCCCTAAAGCAGCCTCAGCGGCGTCTAGAGCTGACGCAGCGTGAGATAATATCCCCTCGTTATTAGTGTGACCGCTGAAACTCCACTTTCTTTCCTCTCCGTTTTCCTTCTCCTCATACTCTTCCTCAACTCCCCCCACACCATCCTCATCCGCGCTCTCCTCGAATTGGTATTCTTCGTCTCCTTCCTCGTCTTCCCAGTCTTCGTCTTCACCGTCTCCCTCGCCTCCGCCAACAGCTGCTCCCCACTTGTCGCTCTCGAGCTCGGCGAAGACGTCGTCGATTTCCTTGATTACTGAGGCATCGTTGTTGAAGTCGGCGTTCCTGAAGTCGGTTCTATTGGGGCTGGTATTGTTGGCGTTGTTGTTCGTGGTGGGGTTACGATTAGGATGTGCGTCATTAACTACAGATCCTACATTAACCAAACTACTCGTGCCCGCCTGCTCGAACGAGTTCTCGTCGATGTCGAGCGGTCCAATGTCAATGTTCATGATCTCCTTTCGGGCTGCGCGCTTTGCCTTGTCGACCTTTTCGCTGTTTTGTAAGCCCTTCTTCTTCTTCTTGGCGGTGATGCCGGGATCGAGGCCTAGGGCCTTCATGACCTTGATGTACTTTGGGGGCGAGCGAAGCGAGCCGTGTTAGTGGTGGAGATAGCGAAACCAACGCTCCACCGAATTCCACTCACCTGCTTCTCGTCCATGTCTCCGAAACCGTCGTCGCCTCCAATGTCGGTGTCCTGCGCCTCGGCTTGCTGCGCTTTGACCTTCTCCCTCATCCTGTACGCGTCTAGATCGCCCTCGTCCTTGATGCCGAGTTCTGCGGCGGCGCTCCTGGCGTTCTTTGGCTTGGCGAGCTTCTCCAATGACTCCCTCTGCTTGTCCTTGTCGACATTCATCCTCCTGAGCTTCTTCTTGTAGCGAACCTGCGCCCGCAGGCCGTCGATCTCCCTCTGCTTCCTCCTCCCGTCCGCCCTCTCCTTGTCCCCCTTCTCCTTCAACTTAGCGTCCTCCATCATTTTGGCCCGCTGGCTCTCTCTTTCGTGAGCGGCCTTCGCCCTCGCCCACGATTCCTTCGCGGAGCCGACCTCCGGCTTGCCTGTGAAGCCCTCCATAGCCTTCTTCTCCTTCTCAGCGATGAGAGCCTTGCGCTTCCGTTCCTTCTCCGCAAGCCACTTCTCTTGCCTCCTATACACTTCGCTGGCAGGGCCTGAGTCGTCCTTCTTGCTGGGCGCTGGGGGCTTGATGGTCAGGAGGGGAGGGTTGCTGTCGTCTGAGGACACCGAGGAGGCGCTGCTGCAGCTGCTGCTATCATCATCATCATCGCCGTCGTCGTATTCATCGGCGATGTTCGTCCCCGTTAAGAACGTTGCGGGCCTCTTCGCAGCGACCAATTCCTCGCCGTCCGAGTCCGAATCTGTGGAATCCCCACCGTTTCCGAACTGCTGTTTGAGCATCTTTCCGGCCCCGCTGATGGCGTCCAAATAGTCGTCCTGCGACAAGCGACGAGCGTAGCGAGGAGCGGAGTGACGAGTTAGTTCAGAATGTTCCTAATGCGATAGCTCAGAGTTGAATCTTACCTCCTCCTCGCTTTCCACATCCTCCTTCTCCTTCTTCTCCTGATTGGCGAACTTGCCCTTGCCGAGCTGCGACGAGCGTAGCGACGGGCATTGCCGTGTCAGAATTAAGTAACATAGACAACGCGTTCTCTACTTTACTCGTCGCTTCGCTTCTCATGGAGCCTCATTTCGAGCGCAACTGTCGTATTCCCAGCTCGTCTCTGTGCCTCACCTTCAGCTCCAACCTCTCGATCTCCTCCTGAAGGGTCAGAATGCCCTCTTGGTCCCTATTCATTTTCTCCTGCATTCGTTTCTGCTGCCTGGCTTGCTTGCGCTCCTCCTGTTTTTTCTTGATCTCTGCCACGCTGAGCTCTATCTTGGGCTCCTCAAATTCTTGCTCGATGCTGCCTCCAAACCCGTCCAGTTTCCTGAACAGGTCGGCGGCGTCCATCCTCTGCGGACCCGGGGGCTTCCTTCCTCCCCTCGACCCCTTCCTGCCCCTCCCCCTCTTGATTTCCCTCGCCTTCTGTGCCTCGGTCATGGCGTGAATGTTGGACTGCACATGGACGCCTCCAGGTAGCGGCCTGGCTTTGAACTTGCGCTTCTCCGCGGCCTCGTGTTCTGCTTCTTCTATGTCGTGCTCTCGCTTCTCGGCGGCCTCTTTGGCCCTTCGAACGCCCTCCAGCTGCGTGTTTGGGTCGAACGGCTGCACGTATACTTGTTTTTTGGGTTGGTCCTGTTGGTCTTCGTTCTTCTCTTTCTCTTTCACCTTGGCCCTGCCGCCGCGGCGTCTGTGAGCGAGGGGCGAGCGAGGCGAGCCGAGGACGAAGCCAAAGCGAGGAGCGAAGCGACGAGTTAGAAATAATACGAATGATCATGAGTGAACATGAATGATCATGCGTTGTCAGCGAGGAGTACGAGGAACGGTCGAAGAATCGCTCCTCGCTAGAATGAATAACCATGCGTTGTCAGCTCGTCGCTTCGCTCCTCGGGCTTCGCCCTCGCTGGGCTTCGTCCTCGGCTCTCACCTCCTTTCCTTCGCCTCCTCCTCCAACCTCCTAATTTCCTCACCCTCCCTAATCAATATCTCAAAGTCAACCTCCCTCCTCTTCTTCTCCTCCTCCAACACATCCTCCCCCAAAATTTTCGCCCTGAACTCCGCCTGTTTCTGCTGCGCCTGAAACGCCGTTCTCCTCCTCGCGTCCTCCTTGATTTTCTTCATCTGTAGTAGCATTTCTTCTTCTTCGATGCTCTCCTGAGTTTTTTTACGGGAAGGCATTACAGTTACTTTGCTGTGCCCGACTCTGGGTCCGTTGGAACTAGGTGATGCGAACACTGTCAAAAGGGTCGTCGCGAAACGTCATCTGAGTTAGAATTTTTAAGTGCCTCGCGTGTCCAGCGAATATACATTCGACTTATCTCACCTTCCTCTCCCCCTTCCTCCCCCCCCTGCTCCTCCGTCCTCTGCCTCTTCTCACTCGGCCTAGGACTCGTTCTAAAAACATCCACCCCCTCCCCCTCCTTTAAATTAACACTCCCCACCATCTCCCTAAACTTCCCCTCCAACCGTTCAGACATAACGTTTCCTTTGAACGCTTCCGGATCGAAGGGGACTGTTGCCATTTTTTGGTAGACGAGGGAAGAGGAGGCGTTGTGGGTTCGTGCGTTTTTCAAAACGTACTTGTCCTTATCCTGTCTCTCTGGTGAGACGGGGTTGGACTGAGTTGTTAGCGGTGGTTGTTCTGTAAACTTTGGTATGGTGGATGTGACTTCTTCGTCGTCCTCGGATTTCATGGCCGAGGCCTTCTTCGACTTCATGTCGGTCATGTACTTCTCGAACGCGGTCATATTGCCTTCCGCGGCCTTAAGTATCTGCTGCCCTCTGGCGATCGACGCTGTGACGTCGTTTGAACTCCTGGGGGGGGAAGGGTTATGGCTGTGGAGGAGTTGTTAGTTGTTAGTTGTTGTTGTCGTTGTTGTCGTTGTTGTCGTTGTTGTCGTTGTTGTCGTTGTTGTCGTTGTTGTCGTTGTTGTCGTTGTTGTCGTTGTTGTCGTCGTTGTCGTTTTTGTCGTTGTTGTCGTTGTTGTCGTCGTTCTTGGTTCTCTCACCTGAGCGGTGCTACATCATCCCCGAAACTACTGTTATTCTCTTTCCCCTCAGCCGTCGAGAACTGCGCGAGGAGTTTCTTGCCTCTCCTCTCCGCGCTCTGAGTTGGGTGTTCCTGTTAGATTGTGGTTATTATTTCACGATATTTCACGATTGTTTGATGGAAATGCGCACTTACCTTTGCTCTGACCCAGGCTAACGTTTCTGCGACGGACTTTTCGTCCTTTGCTTCTGTCCTTAGCTTTTCTCGGCTCTGCGATGAGCGGACGAGCCGTGTTAGACGAGAATCGTGTTCGTCGTATTGAGGCTTGCTTCTCTCTCTCTTACCTTCGCCTCAAGCCTTGCCTGAATGATTTCCTTAGTACTCATCCCTCCATTCCTCGGCTGCTTGCTCTTCGGAGCGCTCAGTTCCGCAATTGTCGGCTCATACTGAGCCTGTTGGCGCATCCTCTCGTGTATTTTAGCTAGAGCTGAGGCTTGATTGCTGGCGAGCTTGCTCGCAGCCTTAGTAGCCGCTATGACTGGGTTTGGATTGTTTAAGTGAACGTTGGAGGGTGGGGCAAGCATCAGTCGCCGTCCTGCGGCGGCGGAAGAGCCCTCGCGTATGATTGGACCGGCGCTAGGACCGCGTTTCATTGCCATTAATTTGATTTGGAAGTTTGATTTGTTGTGGAACATTTCCAAGACTTCTTGACATTTGTCAGAATGCATGATGGTGGAAGTCTAAACCAGAGCAAAGTAAACCAACTCACGCAATTTAGATTAAAAAAACATGTCAGCTTTCGCTTCCCCAACCCCACCAGCTTCCAGCCCCGTAACCCTGACCCCCGAGGAGCTTTCTGCCTGCACTCAAGTTGCTCAGAAACTCCGCGTGGACGGCCTCCAACTCAACCAACTCTGCCCTCGCTGCATCGCCATAACCACCATCAACAAGAAACTCAGAGTCGACGATGCCGTTGATAGCTATAAGACTTTCATGAAGGCTATCTCCGACTTCAGCATTAACAGCTTCTCAGATATATACGCTAACTTCTCTGACTTCGACACGATCATATCACCTCGTCTTATAAGCTACAACGTGTGTGGGTTAGATAGTTTAGGTCGGCAGATATTTTGGATTAACGGGAAGAATCCGGTGACTGTGGAGGAGGAGAGGGATGCGGTTAGGGCTGGGTGGTTTTGGTTTTGTGCGATTCACTCGGATAATGTTAGGTGAGCGAGACGCCGGAGAGAGACGGAGGAGCGATAAGCGACGAGGCAGAGCGGAGCGTAGCGAGGCCACACATTCCATTCACACACTGTCTCCGCCTCAAATCATTTGAAGCCGGAGCCGTGATTGCAAACTTACTTGGAGCAGCCTGCCCATGAACTTGATCCGGAACACCTGCACGTGGATTTAAGCCGGAGCCACGGTTTTAGATTAAGCCGGAGCTCCACTGTCCATTCTAACCCGTCCCTTCCTTCAACGTCGCTCGCTCGCTCTTGCTCTCGCAGCCTTCGCCAAGGCGTAACCTTCGTAATCGACGTTTCCTCCTCCACCGAGAAAATCGGCAACGAAAAGAAAATGCAAAAAACATGGCAATCCTACCCCCTCCGCCCCCAGCGCATATTGATCATGGGAGCTGGGTATTTGAAGAGGCTATTTATTAATGGTTTGGTTAGTTTCGCGGCTTTGTTTAGTAAGAATAAGGTTTTGGAGAGGATTAGGTGAGAACGAACGCTCGGCGAACGAGCGAGAAAGAGCGAGAGCGATTAAGAACATTCTAAATTTTAACTCCCCCCCTCCCCTCCTCGATCGCTTCGCTCCTCGGACGTTCGTCCTCGGCAGGTTCGCTACTGTTGAAGAAGTTACTAAGGAATGTGGAGCAACAAACGTGCCCAGTTACATTTCTGGAGTCGGAGTCGGGAAGGAAGGCGACGTTGCTGCCTGGGTCAAGATGCGCTTCGACAACTTCCCCGAACCGAAGCTATGGTAAAGAATCCAATACGTTGCTGTTTTTTTTTGCAAAATACTACCTTCTCTCCCCCCTTTTTTCAATTTTCCCTTCTTTTTTCTTTACTTCACCTCATGCTCACTCATCCTCCTCTGCGTCGTCTCCGTCGACCTCCTCGTTCTCTGCCGCGAGCCTGTCCATCATTGCCTGGAGCTCGGTCTCTTCCCTGATGGAGACGGCCTTGGCGGCCATTTTGACTTCCATTTTGCCTCCCTTGGCGATTATGACTTCTTCGATGGCGGAGATGGCGGAGGTTAGGAGGGCGATTCCGACATCCTTGTCGAGGGTCATGGTGCTCATGACGTAGCTGTGGGTGGAGGAGCGGCGGAGGAGCGAAGCGACGACGTTAGAGTTGATTGTTGAGGAGTACGCAAAACCTCATTTCCATTCATAAGCGTGTCAGTCAGCGGCAAATATACGTTCCGCGTCTTATCTCAATCGAGGTTAAATCGAGGTTACTGGAGGGTTCTCCGCACGAAGGCGGTTCCAGCACAACACGACCCTCTGAAGCTATCTGTCGACATCTTTCATCATTCACGCGTGTAAAAAAAATAGGTTGACGATCGTAATATCTTTCACTTACATGGGAGGTGCGATAAGCCTGATCTTAATAGGCGCACTAGCCTTCTCTCCAACCTCAATCCCCTTTAAAAGCGCCTCCCTAATAGCGTCAATCCCCTCGTACGTGAAGCACGAAACCTGCGACAAGCGTAGCGAGTCACATGAAGTGTAAAACGAGTTAGAACTACGTAGCGGTGATAGTGGCATCGATATCTAGCCTGGAGCTACCAGCGCCGTCGAATCACGAACGGAATCAACGCATTCCCAGCTTCTCACCTCGATATCAGCGCGGACCTTGATGGGCTGAGGGGCTAGGCGCTTCTTGATGTACTTGAGGAGGTCTTCTTTGACGTCGGCTGCGAGTTCCATTTCGGCGAACGGGTCCTCGGCGTTCTCGCCGGGTTGGAGGGTGAGCTTGAAGGCGTCGTAAGCGTGGCCGTACTTCTTGTAGAGGGGCCAGCCGATCTGCGAGCGAAGCGAGCGTGTGTGTTAGAAATGAGAACTGAACGACGCCAGTGCAGACGAGTTACGGCCGTTATTATCGAATTCGCAGCGAGGAGCGAAGCGATGAGTTCATAGACAATGAGTTATCTACGCTCCGAATTTATGCACAACGCGTTGCTTACCTGCTCATAAAGATCAGAAAGGTTGAGCTTACGCTGATCCGCAAGATGCCTCAACACCGAGTGCACCGCCTTGGCCTTGTTGTACTTATCCTCGCACTTCGCGATATCCTCCGGACTGACGCGCCTCTTACTCAAATCGATGTATCCCTTCTCCTTGTCAACCCTCAAAACCATGACCACCTCGTTTCTGTTAACGCGGATGAGCTTGTTGATGGAGCGGATGCGGCGGCGGGAGAGCTCGGAGAGGAGGATCATGCCCTCGATGTTGTTGTATTCGAGGAGCTCGACGTAGGCGCCCATTTCGGCGATGTGGCGGACGTTTACCATTACGAGGGATTCGATCTCGGGGAACTGGAGGGGGGGAGGGGGGGACTGGATTAGAAGCGGGAATAGGAATCGGGTTTTGTTGTTTGGTTTGGTTGCTTACCTGCTCCTCGTAGAAACGGCACTGCAAATGCCTAGTGTCTACCTTGACCGTCAAAAGCTCCTCCTCTAATTCCTGAATCTGTCGAGCGACGAGCGACGAGCGACGAGCGGTAGCGAGTTAGAATTAAGCTACCAGCATTATCAGCTCGTCGCTTCGCTCTTCGCAGTAACTACACTCACCTCCGCATCCTCAACCTCCTTCTTCTTAGGTTTCTCCTCCTCCTCCTCCCCCTCCTCCCCCGGCAGCGGTTTCTTCTTCTTCTTCTTCTTCTTCCCGTCCGGATCCTTTTTCTCCTTTTTCTTGGGTTTGAGAGCTTCCTCCTCTTCTTCGAGGAGGAGATCGATGTCGTCCTCCGTTGTGGGCATGTCGGGCATGTCGGAACCGTGGTCGGTGAAGACGATGTCGCTCATTGTGGGGGGAGGGGGGGGGGAGTAGGGGAGGTGAAGTGGGGAGGCTAGGGTAGGGATAGGAATAAGAAGCTACTGCGGCGGGACTGGGGGCGTAGAACTCTAGTTGAGTGGCGATGGATTATTCGATAGGAATACGACGATTTGAGCTTATTTTGTTAAATCTGTGAAAGTTCAAAGCGATTTGGAGTTAGACGTGAATCGCAGAGATGGTAATATTGCTTTGAGAGTGAAGGAGCCACGCCGTTGTGCCAGGCCTCGGCCGAACGGCCTCGAGCGCTCGCGGCGCACGTCTCGCCGCCCTTGCGCTCGAAACTCGCTCGAAACTCGCTCAAATGCTCCACAGCTCGCCGGCGCAAACGCTTCGCCGCCGCTCAGAGCAGCCACAGCCAGCTTTGATATCGACGGCACGGCCGCAAACCGAGCGAGGTTTTGTTTCGTCCATATAAAATGGATTTGGCGCACTACGACGGTTTTTTGAACATTGTATCTGGGAGCTGGTGTGCTCCACCTTCCAATGCTACTGCTAAAGTCTGCGTGCGTGTCTTAGAAATGCCCTACTTCGGAAAATGAATTGGTGGGCTCTGAGCAAAATGACCAACACTCTGGAATATTTTTTCCCACTGCGCACTCAACAACGCTCCTCTCCAGCTCCTCACGCTACCCTATCGCGCCATCAACTACATCTTCTCATATCCACAATCTTTAGATCTGCAGACTGCGTGTACAATCAAAACAGTCAGCCTCAAAAAAAAGTTGACAATTCGACGATTCGGCCTCCCGCAAGCAGCTCAATTTATCCTCGAACCGTAAGAAACTGAGAAGAGCGAAGCGATGACGATCAAAACGAGCACGATGAACGAAGTCACGATTTATGACGATGAGCACATGAATGAGTCTCCTCCGACCAACGTCATTGCGCTCCGTCGCCTCGTTCCCTCATTTCCGACGAAAAAGAAATGTCCTCGGTACTCCGTCGTCTTCTCGCTCCTCTCCACGACTCACTTAACGTTTGCACTTGTAATTCGACTGCGTCAGTTGCTTCATTGAGTATCTTCAGTCTCGTTCCTCCTCAACTTACTTCATCATCTAACTCATCTAGCTTATCGCTTCTTTGTGTCGCCGCAGTTGAAAGAGTAGCCGTTGCCTGAAACTCTCAGCCTCTCAGCTTCTCAGCACTCAGCTCTTAGCCTCGCCAACCCACTCCCAGCCACTCAATCACAATATGTCATCATTCCAAATCCGTCCCCTCCCAAAGTACCTCCCTCTAAACCTAAACTATCCAAATTTAGAATTAATAACCTCCTCCACCTCCTCCCCTCCTTCCCCTCCGCTCTATTACTGTCACAATTTCCTCTCCTCTCTCGAATGTGATGCTTTGATACAGGCTGGTTTGGAGGGGGGGTTTCACCCGAGTCCGGTTGTGGGGGATGAACCAGAGGTGGAGGGGGATGTTAGTGCTTTGAGAGGTGATTACATGTGGAGACTACTAAGACGTTTGGCGTTTCCGTTCGTTCGACTGAGTTAATTTCTAACTCGGAACCCGCGTCCCTCGTAAATCGCTCGTTCCGCATAACTCGCTACAGCGAAACCGAAGATCAGTAATGCGAGGACTAGCACGACTATTTATTTGGATAGAGAGGATGTACCGTCTATCATCAAGAAGGTTACTGAGTTGACTACAGGTAAGACAAATATTGTACAATACACAATACCAAAACTTCGACATTTTCTAACACGAATACACCCACCCACCCCCATTACACAAGTACAACCATTTCAATGTGAACTCCCTCAAGTCGCTCAATACCTCCCCTCCCAAAAATACGACGCCCACTTCGACGCGTTCGACACTTCCACAGCCAACGGTCAAGCCTTCTGCCAGAACGGAGGACAGAGGATATGCACCGTTCTGATTTACCTGAACGACGTGGGGAGGGGGGGGAGGACTAGTTTTCCTCACGCTGTTTGGAGGGAGGTACGAATGTCACAAGGAGCGAAGCGACGAGCTGGGAATGCGACAATTACGGTTGAAATTCGCCGTAGGACAGTAGCTTCTAATGCGGCAGCGACGTCAATATCATCGCCACGCATTACTAACAAATTAACGCCAACTTTCACGTGACTCGCTATGCTCATCACAGGATTTAACGCAGCCAGGGAGCAACATGCTTGATGGAGGGAGCTTCACGCGGGGGTCGAGGGGAGTGAGCGTCACTCCTAGAAAGGGAGGAGCGGTCATCTTCTTCCCCTCGCACAACACTTCCGACGCAAACGGGAATTCGCTCGGGCTCATGCTTGATCCGCTTGCTCTTCATCGAGCTGAGGACGCGGTTGATGTGAAATATGTTAGTCAAGTTTGGATTAGGGCCGGGGAATACAACGGAGTGCCAAGTAGGCGATTGAAGACGGCCATTTAGGTAGGGGAGGGAAGGGGAAGAATAGAGTAGAGCTCGGGGAGTGGAAGGGGAAGAGATATTTTTTGGGGGGGGAGTTTGGAAAGTTTTTTTACTATAAAATCTGCTGCATAAGTTTTATTTTGAATTTAGGATTGCCAGGCCTTACCTCCAATACCAACGTTGTGCACGTATAGCGACTTCACGTTCTCGTGTCCCACACGAAATACAACATTTTTGCTTACCAACGTCAAAAAAATTCGTGGCCGACAAACATTATTAT
Source organism: Triparma laevis f. inornata (assembly GCA_012489335.1). Classification (NCBI taxonomy): domain Eukaryota; class Bolidophyceae; order Parmales; family Triparmaceae; genus Triparma; species Triparma laevis. Next base: position 13,395 of record BLQM01000256.1, read on the forward strand.
TTCTACTTTAAAAATGTTCTGAAAATTTTTTGGTTTCAAGCCACATGTTAGTTTGCGCCGGTGTAGAAGTTTGATCGGCTTTGCGCAGCTGGAAGTGCGTGAATTAGATCATTTTTTTAGACTCCGATGCGCCGATGATCCGATTTTTTTCGATTTTGCAAATGTTGCCAGAGGCATTGTTAAAATTAATGTTACTATTTGGAAACTGCTTGTTTTACTCCTTCATCTAAAGACCCGAACTTCCGAAGGCTTTGGACACATCCCTCTTCGCGTCGATGATCCCTCATTTCAAAAACGTATATCCATTTTTTCATTCTTAAGCCCATTCTTGGTTATATTCGTAATCTTAGGACCCCTGAACGATTAATTTTATCCAACATTTTCAAAAGAGTGAATTTTTAAATGAAATCGGTGTTCCTGGCACTATTTTGGTCAGTATTTGTCATACATGTGTATTAAGATCCCCCTGAAATGCCAAATATGACATTTTTAGAACACATAAAGGCTAGGAAGACGGGAATCTAAACCAAAAAACACAAAGATGAGCTTTTCTGGAAATACTTAATGTAGGACTCGTGTACTCAAGGGTATGAAAAGGCCTACTAAGTCAAAAAATGAATCTGAAAATTACCAGAACACCTATTTCTTCCAGTCATTTGACTAAAAATGATTTTCGGTTATATCTCGTGTTCTCGAATAGATCATAACCCACACGAACATCCTAGACGTCAAACTAGATTATTTAAACCAGTCCTGAGTTTCTACTCACTTCTAGATGCGGATAAAAGGAGTTATTTAGTTTACTAACTTACTTTGGCCCGGGGCAATAACATGACTTATCTGATTATGATTTTGTGCTACATTCTTCTAGCATCTACACAGGCCACTTACAACTTGCCTATAATCTTCGAGACCCCGTCCGAATCGGACCCAAATTCCGCTGTCGAGTCCTTGCTTCTAATCCCTATAAATCCCCATGACCCTGCCCCGTCCGCGAAGCAGCTGAGCGGTTTTCTTCAAGAGACGCAGACGTATGCAGCGAGCATGGAATTGATTGAGGACAGTGCCACGGCCCGCCTGGCCGCCCGCCAAGACGCGTGCCACAATTCCCTAATTTGGGAAAACATTCCCATCACTGCAACCAACAGGTGAGTGAGGAGCAAAGCGACAAGCTTTTGGAATACAAGGAATACGACGATTACGGTCGAAGTTCGCCTGCGCTAGTAGCATGAGTCTAAGCGCGCAATCCCCTTTCGTTGTTACTCAATTCTAACTCGTTAACGCCAATCCCTCTCCCGACTGATTCGCTACGCTCCTCACTATGCTCCTCACAGCTACAAAGCTGCCCGCTCTTCCCGTTCCATTCGTAGCCGGAGGGGGGATTCAGCCCTTACTCTCCGGCAACTGAGGCATTTTGACGATTTCTTCGAGCTCGGAAAAGACCTTGGCTTGACGGGGACCTGGGCCGAAATAGGCGTTTGCCAGGGCAAGCAGGTGAGGAACCACGAGGAGCGAAGCGACAAACTCTAAGAATGCGTTGATTCCGCGAGTTACGATACTAAAAGCACTTTATACTAACTCGTCGCTTCGCTCCTTGCTCGCCCTTCGCCCTCGCCTCGCTAATGCTCCTCGATACTCTTGTCGCAGTCTCGTAAGTTCCTGGACCTCGGACCTCAGTCACAACTTCTCATGATTGATGCCTGGGCTGCTGTGGACGTTTATACAGCAGAGCAGGGCGCCGAGAATCTTGCCACCACCATTGACAACGTCAAGGACTACAGCCCTAAAAAATACCAAATTCTGAAGATGACCACGGCCGAGGCAGGTGCGAAGTCGTAATATGTTCGAAATTCAGCGTTTGCCAGTAGCTCCAGTCTCAACGTTGACGCTGCTTTCGTCGCTACTCATTTCTAACTCGTCACTTCGCTCCTCGCCTCGCTCGCTGCTCCTCGCTACGCTCGTCGCAGCCGCTCAGATTCCCGACGCCTCGCTCGACTTTATTTACCTTGACGCGGGCCATATGTACCAGGACGTAAAGCACGACTTGCATGCCTGGTGGCCAAAACTTAAACCCGGCGGGGTCTTCGCCGGGGACGATTACTACAACGGCTACGTTTCCCAAGCGGGCTACACCTTTGGCGTCAGAGACGCCGTCGACGAGTTTTTCTCGAACATTAACCACCGGACGTACGCCACGGATTACGCTAATGCAGAAGAGGGCATTATGCAGCAGTGGTGGGTACTCAAGTGTGTTTGAAGAATTAAAGTAAAACCCGAATAAATTTTGTTTATGTTCACAAATAAAGCCGTTTTTTTCTCTTCTTATTCATCCCTCATCACCACCCCTCCTCTCTTATTCACTCTCAGCTGCTCTCAGCTTCTTCAAGGTCTCCTCGTCATCCACCAACCAGTCAGGCACACTCGACCTCGTAAATTCGTCGAACCAGTCCGGTTCCTCTTCCATCCACACCAGCAGGCCGTCGTTCAGCCACTGCCGCACCTCCTCGACGACTGCGACGAGCGTAGCGAGTTGCGTGAAGATTGGAGCAAACGAGTTAGAATTAAGTAGCGACGAAAGCGGCTTGAGCGTTTAGACTAAAGCTGCTAACGCAAACGAATTACGACCGTAATTATCGTATTCGCAGCTCGTCGCTTCGCTCCTCGCGGGTTCTCACCTGGCGCCCAGAGGACTTTGTTGTCGCCGAAAATTGACATTTTTTCTTTGTCAGTTTCAGTGGCGTGGAACCGGTCGCAGATGAAGGTCGACCCTGTTTGGAACGACGTAAACGTCGACCGCATATTTGAAGGGACCAGGCATAAGATCGACGCCAGCGTGATGATCTGGAGGACGGCCATCCCTCCGATAGCACCGTAAACTAGCTCACTGGAGAAAGTAGCCCCCTGCACCTCTTCGTCCTCGACGTAGGTCAAATACCTCGAACCGAAGTATAAGCAAACAATCGGTGTTGTTAGGACCGTCATGCTGAAGTAGCCGCCCCCGTATTCGTACGGGTGCCTCGCTTGAAGCATCCCCGTGAAGTCCAAAACTACTTTCATAGCAACACGTTCTACAAAAGACATAATGAAGCTCACACTAACATCGTCGATCGGTATCCAGTACATGAAATCCCGTAGGGCCACTTTGTAGATTATAGCAAAGGCTATGTCGGCCCCAAGGTAGGCAACTAAAATAAAACTGCTCTCCACGTTGCACAGGGCGCAGGCGAAGGCTTTCGACGCCAGCTGGCACATGGCCAAGAGCATGATCAAAAAGCAAAGGGCTACTGTCTTTACTTTGGACTCCAACGGCAGCAGGCCATAAAACAGGGGCGAGTCTGGTGGCGAGCGAAGCGACGAGTTAGTTTAGAAAGCTCTACTGCGAGGAGCGAAGCGACGAATTGAACGAGTTCATTTGGATTCACGACGCCTTCGTAATCTCGTCGCTCCGCCCCTCCCTCGCTAGTTTATAAAGTTCTTAATGCTCGTCGCTTCGCTCCTCGCTGCAAAGCTTCGCCTCACCTTCACGGCACTTTTTGTCCACGTCTTTTTCTACGCTTATGGATGCTGAAATGAGCGCCGCCGTCACGATGCTCGAAGTCAACGATGCAACCGCCACCAGCGAGTCCTGCCCTCCCACGATAGCCATTGCCTGGATCACGGTGCCTGCACAGGCGAGCAAAGCGAGCTGTGTTAGATCGTACCATGCTCTGCGTCGTCCACTTCTACTTCTACTCACCCGGAATGCACTCAGTGAACAGCTCAATCGCTCGAATGTAGATGAACTCGTTGTGCGGCGTTACTTTAGATCCCGGCCTCTGCTTCGAACCGGAAGCCACCCTGTACGCGTCAATCCCCGGTTTCACCAGCAGCACCACAAACATCATCTCTCTCAGCTGCACTCTCTTCTTCATCTTGCTGTTCTGGATGGCAACAACCACCATTTGCCCGATCAGCGAGGTCAGAATTGTCGCTATCGTGGCGTTGGCGTAGCCCTGTTTTCCCTCGAGAATGTACTCTCGCACCATGGCGAAGTCACACAGTAGGTCGACGATCGAAAGGCCCGCTGTGGAAATAGTGGAAGGGTGAGCGAACACGTTATACTCCACGAAGCACTAGTTTCTCACCTCCAAAATACAGAGCAAGAGTTGCAAAGGTCAAGTAATTCTGCTTCAGCCCCGTCAGGCTGACAGTCAGCTGGTGCGATATTCTGCGAAAGCTGCCGCTCATCCTTTCGCTGAAGCTTCCCCTTCTCTCAGCCACCCCCCCCTTGTCCAGTTCATCGGGGCTGTTCCCCGGGCCCGGATGAACTTGCATTTTTCTGCAAAATGCGGGGAGATCTGACTTCTTCCCTCTCTTACGCGCGTGGAGGAGGTGATGAGTAGACGGGGGGAACGACAACAAACTCCCCCCACCAGCCCTGGTCTATGTCAGACAACTTTTGCACTCTGAACAAAGTGAGCAGAACTACTGTATGAAATCAATTGTTTCTCAACAAATAAGCGCTGGCTGAGTATGAGGTCCTGTCACGATCACGTTCGATAATACAGAAACTTAGGGTTAGCTCGGGAACAGCGCAGTAACTTCTTAAAAGAAACTATCCCACTACTGTCCAGTCCAAGTCAGCGAACATTTGGCTGCAAATTTTTAGCTGCATGATGTACTGAATGAACCATGGAAATCCTACCCCCTAAACCCCCCAAACTTGTACCTCCGCCGTGCAAAATCAATACGAAATTACCAACGACGCGATAAAAGACATCTAACGGGTTACACGTTTTTCCCGTAAACATTTCCTTGTGCTCCCCCATTTCACCCTCGAAATTGAAAAAAAACTACTTCTTCATCGTAACATTCTTTCTACAAAATATCCAATATCAATTCAATCCCAGCAAGTTTTAAGCGGATCCTTCTTCTTGAACTCTTCGAACTCATGCTCACACGACAGAACCATGTGATCTAGCGTCCCTATCTGTCCGAACTCGTCCATTCCGGCCTCCTCCTTTGGCTTTAAGCCTTTTTTCAACAACTTTTCATGCGCTCGTTCTGCCGCTTGGTAACCGATCTGGGGCAAAAAAATACGTGTAAGAAAAACCGAACGTGATCTATTTTTTCAGTCCGCTCCGCTGCTACACATCCCCTCTTCACTCAGTGGCCTCGCTTCGCTTCGCTCACCTTCATCTGACGGAACATTTGCTCGGCCGTTTTGCTATAGCAGATGTCCCTAACGCTAAACATCTCCTCTGGGAACAATGGATGGACATCAGTCCCCGGAAGAGCGAACGGGCTAATTCGTATCGCCTGGCTCTCGTCCAGGTTCGGCGGAGTAGTGTAAAATCCGGAAAACACCCCGTCCACAATGAGCATGTTCCTGTACCAGCCAAAATATCTATAGAAAGGGAAGATCCTCATGCTGAGAGTCGTCCAGTACAGACTTTCCCGAAGGGTCACTGCGTCCTTCAAAACTACGTGCTCCGGGGGAAAGACGCTAATGTCCGTGACCCCAGCAAATACCTGTCGCGGTGAGTGAGTGAGCGTGTGTTTTTAGAGCGCGCTATGCTCGCTCGTTCTCATCCCAACCCGCAAGTACTTGTCTTCCCCCCCCCTACTCCGCCTCACCGTATTCGTCCCAACGTGCTTCTTCACATCCTCATCACAAAGTCCAAACTCCTTCGTAATCCTGTGACAAGCGTAGCGAGTCGCAAGAAGATTGTTGTTAACGAGTTAGAATTACATAGCGAATAAAGAGGCTTGTGCGTTTAGACCAACGCTACTAGCACAGCCGAAGTACGAGCGCTAGTATCGTATTCACAACTCGTCGCTTCGCTCCTCGCGAATTCGTACCTCATCCCCGTCTCAACCCAATCATCGCTATGCATAAAAAAACACTTCAACGGTCTATTCCATATCATGGCCGCCCAGTGAAGTCCAATCTCGAACTTCTGCCTTGGAGACATATGCATTACCGTCGCGAATGAAACCGTAACTCCCATACTTATCCCCGTAGTCCTAACATTCCTCAAATCGAATTTATGGTATAAATAATAATAAACGCCCGTGTAATAGCACCAAAGCGACGCTGCACCGCTGTACATCAAACACGGACGTTTATCTATGAAGTCAGTGGCGTGGGCACGGGAGTCTAAAAGCCTATACATTCGTCGGGCCGTTAGCAATGAAAGAGGAATGCAGATTCCTGCTACCAGGCTCGACCAGGATGCGTACGTCAACGGGGACAGCGTCGTCTGCCATCGCCTGCCCATTGGAAATGCTAGTAGAAAAAACGGTGGTTCTGGTGGGTGAAGGGGAGTTAGAAAATCACAAAGTTGATCGGAGACGAGGCGACGTCATGGCCTTGTGCGGAGGAAAGGGCGAGTGCCTCTACAACAGAGAGCTGGCCCTGAAGGCCAGGAGAACACCGAGTACATGAACGGCCACCGAGGCCTGGGAGTGGAGGTGCATCGAGGCAGCCAAGAAACTAGGAAGAAGGTACGCCGTCGAGGAGTACGACAAGCCGTTCAATATTTTTTAGGGTGACGCCTTTCACACGAAGTACAGCCGTCATTGTTTTATTAAAATTGTCATGGGGGAGGAGGAGGGCGACCGGGGGATTCTGGGGGGAACAAACCTTTAGATTTCAAAATAGAAGTTAGCGTTGGGAATGGAGGAACGCGATATTGTGTGCAGAGTCCAAACTAGGGTTGTACCGTCCTTACTTTTCCTGAGAAGTTGTCCAGATCGTAGTGTTGTTCAAAACGCCGGGACTACAGAAATTAAGCTAAATCTGGAACTAACAGAACATAATCTACTCTACTCTCTAACTTGTGTAGACAGAGACCCAAGCGTTTTGAAACTTTCGGAGTGCTCAGATCATTCCCCAGATCCTATCCGCCCCACCCCCCCAACCTTCACCATGGGAAAAAACAAATCAAACGGCGACCACAATCAAAAGAACACGAAGAACGCTCAGACCCCCCCAAGAAGTCTTCATGGTGGCAGAAAACGTGGGTATCCCGCCGCAACAAGTTAATGTTTTTCTCAGTGTTCGTGCTCGGCCTCGTCTGCTCCTACTATTCCGAGAAGATGAAAGAAGGAAAGATTCACGTCAAACTCGGAGAGCACGGGTACCCCCCGCCTCCGTTTAAGCCGCGCGCGAACGAGGCGGCGGCAAGTGCTGTGAGCAAATCAACGAGATATGGGTATGGGAAGAGGAAATCACATAATATCTTTATCGTACCTAATTTCTTCTCTTCGAATGACATCGCTCGTATCTTCAAGGTGGGGGAGGAGACGCTTGAGAAGTACGCTTTTTGCCGGAGTGGCTCAGGAACTTTCTCTTTCATGGTAGGGATTTGACTACGAAGCATGATCAACTGATTGCGAGGGTCGAGGCTGAGCTCTTCTACGAAGAGCGAGGTGAGCAACAAGAGGAGCGAAGCGACGAGCTGAGAATGCGTTAATTCCGTTCGATATGAGGCTCTATAAGGAGCGAAGCGACAAGCATGAAGGAGATTTAATTCTAACTCGTCGCTTCGCTCCTCCACTTACTAATGCTCCTCGCTACGCTCGTCACAGACATCTTCGACAGGTTCATAGAGACCGGCTGGGAGTTCGACAGAGCGAAGTGGCGAAAATTCGACACGATCAGGCTGAACAACAAGCCTCAGATTGAGTTCATCGACTACAATGTGGCGAAAATTGGGAGGCCGGGGACTTTCGACCAGCACACTGACAACTACAGCACGGTAACAATCATCTGCATGCTTTCCGACCACCGAGAAGATTTCAAGGGCGGGCTGAACTACTTCTACGTGAACAACACCTTCTGCAACTGGGACGAAAGAGACCACTGGGACTACTTCGAAGTCCAGCCGGAGAAGGGAGACTGCATATTCTTCAGAGGGGAGGTTGTAACTCACGGAATTACAGACGTCATTGCAGGGTGGAGGACGATTCTGCAGATCGAGATGCAATCTTTGAAGAAGCCCAAGAAGGCGAGACATCTATGGATGCTGGATCAACCTGACGGGGAGGTTCCTGGAGAGGATTGCTATCTTCCGGGAGATCAGGATTAAGGAGGGGAAATTGAATTGGGTTTAAATTATTATTAAAAACAACAACAATTCTCTTCTTCTTTACTTTTAACAATAAATCCATACAAAATTATTCCCTAATTAATGTTTCTCCTTCTCTATCTCCAACTTCGCCTCTCTCTTTGCCTCACGAATCCTATCCTCAACCCTTTCAATCCACTTCTCCCCCCACTCCTCTCCATCCCTCCCTTCCAGCACCCTCTCCATTGGTTCCAAATTAATATCATCCACAACATCCGCCCCCTCAAAACTCAACGTAATCTCAGGCTCATCTATTATGTCGAATGAGCATTTCAGTAAACTTATTGAACCTATGACAAGCGGAGTGAGTCGAATGAGGATTTTTGTGATGAGTTATAGAATTAGGTTCGATCGGGTGAAGGCAGCTTGTGCATTTATACTAAAGCTACTGCGCTCCGACGAATTACACCCTTAAATTAATTCGCTCCTCGCTGCGTCTCACCTATTACTGTCCCATTCTCGTTTTTACTCCAACTTAAATCACACGTTTTACCGCTCTCCGTAACAGAGATGAAGTACTCGACTCCGTCCATATTCATCCAATTACTTAAACTGACTTTACTCACCCCCTCCACCTTCTTCCTCTCTTCATCTAACTTAACAGCTTCAGCTAATTTCGCGGGACTTAATGAACCTTTACTTAACCTTCTGTAGAATGTTTTAGCAGGTTCATCTGGACTTGGATTTTCATCGTCTTGAGTACTACTCTTGTTGTTCGTTTGAGGAGTTTCAGCGCGGCTTATCCTCTCACTAACGTCGATAGGAGGAGGGGGGATGCCGGTGCTAAAACCCGTACTGACACCTGAACCCCCCGCTGCGGGGTGGAGTTGGACGTTGATGCGTTGGTCTAAGGTTAGTTGTTTTACGCTGGAGTCGGTTGTCGTGCTTTCTTCCTCGACCTCCTTGATGCTTCTAGGTGGAGTTGGAGGGGGGGAGGGGAGTTTGCGAGGGGCGGGTTTCATGCTCATGGCGCTTGGCTTTCTGCTGGGCTTTCTTTTGGGGTGGGAGGGTGGGGCGGGTTGGCTTTTCACGGTGCTGCCGCTTGCTGTGCTTCCGTCGTCGCCTTCTCTGTCGCCCTCTTCGATGCTTTGTTGCCTCCTTTGTTGCCGCGGGCTCTTGGGATGAGTCCTGCGAATGGGCGACGAGCGAAGCGAGACGTGTTAGAATGAATGATAATGCGACGAACACGTGAAAGAGATTTCATATTGTCGCTCGCCGCCTCACCTCAACTGCCCGCTGCCCAAAACCCCCTTCACCTGCCCCCACTTTGCGCTCCCCCTTTTGCTCTTCGGTCTCTTGGGACTTCCCTTAACCCTGACCTTGTCGTCGCCAATGTCAGTGACAACCCTCCCCACTCCGCCGCTCAGAACGTCGACCTCTACGCTGTTGTTGCCGCTGCCCTTGCTGACGTGGACCTTGATCTGGAGCGCCACGTCGCCCAGGACTCCCACGCAGGAGTCCTTGCTGATGACCGAGTACAAGTGAGAGGTCAGCAGTGACGCGTCGTAGGCCGTCAGGTAGTGCCTTAAATCCCTCGTTAGGTATTTGGTGAGCTGCGACGAATGTGGTGAGAAGCGGCGAGCGAAGCAACCAGTTAGTTTATGATGTTCTTAATTCGAGGAACAGGAGCAAGAGCGCCTCGTTGTCGTCGCTTCGCTCCTCGTAGTTGCTCACTTCGGACGTCCACTGACTAACCACCTTCGAGTCCGCACTACCAAAAACGACGGTCCCCTCCGGAGTCGCAACTCCGAAACCGAAGGGGAACTTTTTCGGAACGGTCATGCCCATGGTGTCGAACTTTCCTCCCGCCACGACGCAGCCGTTGGAGAGCGGGATCTTGAACAGCATTTTTTTCTTGTGGCTGTTGCTGAACGCGTGCAACGAGGGCAGCAAGACGTTCGGGTTGTTGACCTTCGTTTCTTCATCCGTGGGATCCTCCGGCTCCATGACGACCTGGAAGTAAAGCTGCTTCCAGATGGGTGTGTTTGTGGGGGTGTTCTTGGTGTTGGTCTCTCCTTCGAACTGAGACGAGCGTAGCGAGTCGCAAGAAGGTTGACATTAACGAGTTAGAATTTGGTGGCGGGGGCGATGGCGTTGATATCGTATCAAGACTAACGCTACTGGTGCAGACAAATTGCGACCGTAATTGTCGTATTTACAGCTTCTCACCTCCACTACGAGGGATCCATCGCCGTCGTACTTGACGCACGTGCAGAGCGGCCCTTCGAAAGTCGAGATGGCGGTGGCCGAAGGGGAAGGAATATGGTTGACAGTCTTGGAAACGTTGGACCAGCGGTCTATTTCGTTTACGACCTTGTTCGAGGGGGCGGGGGCGTTGGTGCTGAAGTCGAACGGTTTGTCCGCGAGTGCCTGGTATTCTTTTTCTGCGATGATGCTGTCCAAGTCCACTCCTTTGTCGTTGTTGTTGTTTTGCAAGATTCTGCGAGCGAAGCGAGCGTGTGTGTTAGTATAGTTTTCTCTAGTAGTTAGTATTCTCGAGTTCTCCTCACCCCCCCAAAACCCCACCCTTCCTTACCTCTCCCCACCACCACTGAGCAAGCTCGGCAAAGACGCCCTCCCCATAATCAAGTTGCAAAAATCCTTCTTCTTCTCCTTATCTCCAATACTGAATATGACCGACTTTCCATCATCAAAGTGCAGCCTCACTTTACTGTCTGTGTCGTTTGAGAGCAGTCCCATCTGCTCGTACCCCCAGAAGGAGATGGGATGTTCTGATGTGTCGGATTCGTAGATGCTGATTGTTGAGGCTACGAAGAGTAGCGTTAGGGTTAGACGTTGTTCGTCGACGAAACTCGAATCGTGTTCGTCGTATGTTCAGCTTCTAGAGTGTCATTGATATCGTCACGTTAATTCCTCGTGCTCGTTCTCCGATCGTCACTACCGCGTAACTCGCTGTGCCTCACCTCCCAGCTCTAGAGTAAGGCTCTCATAGGTCTCCATCTTGACTCCTTTATTCGAATCGGGTCCGCAGAGCTCTGCCTTTTCGGCCCTGAAAATAGGAGAGAGAAATGGTGTGCGTGTTAGACATCGTTACATCGTTTATCCTTCTTCGTCGCGCTTTCTTCGCTACTCGCTTCTAACACGACTCGCTTTGCTCGCCGTCCCTCATTACGCTCGTCATGTCAGCTCGTCGCTTCGCTCGCCCCGCCCATACCCACCTAAACCTGTCCTCAACCCTCTCCATCTCCCCATCCAAACCAGAAACCCCCCCCCCGCAATATTAGCGGCGTGGGCCAGGAAGGACTTGCGCTTCTCCTGCACGTTCGCATTGTACTTGTGTCTCAGCTCGCGCTTGTTCATCGTCTCCGGAAGGGGGGTCTCGCCCGTGTCGCCCTTCAAATCATTGTTGAACTGGGGGGTCTTGGACAAGTCGTCGTCCAAGGTGGCGAAGAAGCAAGCCCCCCCCCACGAGTTGCCCACTTCGTCTGAGGCGTTGTTTAAGAGGAGCTCTTTCGGCGGAACC
>BLQM01000256.1:42922-75200 GCA_012489335.1 Triparma laevis f. inornata
TGCCGGTTGGGGGGGGAGGGGGGGGGAGGGGCGCCTCCCCGCTCTGAACCTGGGATTCCGTCATCTGTAGCAAGGCTTGGTCCGTTGTGGGAAGAGAGAGAGTGTCGTCGTCTCCTTCCGTCCAGCAGAAGATGTAGTAGATTTCGTCTTTGATCGCCCTGAAAAAGTCCCTCGTCATGCGCAGGTTGTGGTAAGTGACGCCGAACAGCCCGAAGATGCAGGTACCGAGGAGGGAGATGTCAGCAGAATAGGCAACACTGGCGAGGCAAGGATCGTCGGCCGATTGATTGTTGTCGTACTGCGCCGAGGACGAAGTCCGAGGAGAGGAGGGTGTGTTAGTACAGAATTAATTTTAACCCGGAGCCAAGGTCTTGGAGCAGCGATCGCAAGTTCATCCGGGCCAGCCTGTCCATGAACTTGATCCGGAGCAGCCTGTCCATGAAAAAAGCCGGAACCGCAATGCAAGTTCACCCGGAGCTCCACTGGCATAAGTTGAACCGGAACCGCGGTTGCAAGTACACTCGGAACAACCTGCACATGAACTTGATCTTGAAGCCGCGATCGCAAGTTCACCCGGAGCTCCACTGGCATAATTTGAAGCCGGAGCCACGATCGCAAGCTTACGCGTTCCAGCCTGCCCATTAATTGAGACCTCTAGCCTCGATTGCAAACTAACGCGTTCCAGCCCGCCTATTAATTGAGACTCAGAGCCGCGATTGCAAGCTAACGCCGGCCAGCCTGCCCATTGGGTCGTACGCTGCGATCAAGAACTTGCCTGCGACGAAGGAATTTAACGAGTGAGAAGAATTGAACGTGGGGAGCCGTGACATCAAATTAACCCGGAGCTAGCCCCCAATTAATTTTAACCCGGAGCCGCGATCACAAATTAACCCGGAGCTAACCCCCAATTAATTTTACACTCACCTCGCTCAAAATAGTGGTCCACACGTAGTATATCAAGATGATGAAGGTGAACAAAGCGTAGATCACGAGCAAGAACAGATTCTTCCTGTAGTTCTCCTTCAAGGTCTGCACCAGCTTGTATCCCTTCTTGTTCTTCATGGCTCCGTCCCTCTCCCTCGACCTGCGGCGAGCGGCGAGGGAAGCGATCCGAGGAGCGAAGCGACGAGTTAGTTTATAATTTTCTTATTGCAAGGAGCGAAGCGACGAAATGAACGGGTCTATTGGACTTGCTCCTTGTTGTATTGATGGCACCTTCGTAACGCATTCGTAATCTCGTCAATCCGCTCCTTGCTCGCGCGGCACATCATCGTCGCTCGAACTCCACATCCTCGTCGCTTCGCTCCTCGGCTCACCTCTGCGTTTTGAATTTGGTCTTGCGGAGGGTCACGACGATATGGTACCCTCTGTAAAATCCCCAAAACTGCGCCCCAATAATCCAAACGAGTATGCAGCACAGCTGCCACGTCGGGTCCTCCAACCAGCATTCCAGTCCGTCCCTTTCTCCGAGCGTGTACCTCGGCCCATACGCCCCCGCGAAAAGCGGCACCAGCGCCGAAATCAACGGCAGAACGAAGCCCAAGAAGTAAGCTCGATTCTTCCGTTTCTCCAGCAACTGCGACGAGCGAAGCAAGGAGCATTAACGAGTTAGATTTGCGTAGCGCCGAAAGCGGTTTGAGCATTTAGTCTCTAGCGCAGCCGGATTACTCGTGCAAATATCGTGTTGGTAGCTTCGTACCTTCAGGCGCACGTTCCTCACGATGATATTATACATCATGTTCACGAAGGCCACGTACCAGAAGACGGAGCTTGCAGCGAAGAACTGCCAGAAAAAGGCTTGGCCTGGGGGTGGGGGCGAGGAGGGGAGGGTTAGGTTAGCCACCGGCGGTTACGTATATCATTTAAATGGTGAAAAAACGACTAGGAAAGTGCCAACCTTGAGCATCGGGAGCGTATGAGTTACTGGCGGTTATATATATCATAACGATCTTGAAAAAACGACTGGTTTTATGCCAGGGTTAGGCCCCGCGCAGCGGCCCTAGCAGAGCGGAACGGAACGTAACAGTTCTCACCTGCACGAGCGAGTGAATGAGCGAAGAGGGTTAGAAATGAGTTACCGACGGTTACGTATGAGCTGCTGGCGGTTTCGTAAATCATTAAAATATCGAAAAATCGACTTGGAAAACGCCAACTTTTGGCCTCGCACAGCGGCCCTAGCGGAGCGGAACGGCCGGAACTTAACAATTCTCTAGCGTATCTCATTGGCGGATTGAAAAGCGACTGGGAAAGCGCAAGGGCGAGTCCCCACGCAGCGGCCCCTGGAGTGCTGAGTGCAGCGAAAGTGTACAGCCGGTAGGTATGTACATCATCAGCTTCCCTCGCTGCTGCCTCTCTCTCTCTCTCTCTCTCTCACCTATGCAAATGTTATGATACATCTCATCATCCTTATGAAACTCCGTAACCTGCCTAAAATCCAAAAACGGCCCAATCATCAAACACACATTAAACCCGAGCGCAACACGGGAGAATATGAGGCCGAGGTTGTGTGGGAAGACTAATTCCTGTTGGTTGTCGCGGATGCGACGGGACTCGAGGAGGACAACAATGAAGGCGAGGGTACAGGAGAAGAGGGAGAGCCAGGTCATGGTTGATTGGGCGGCGTATGCGCAGGGGTCGCGAATGAGGTTCATTGTATGTGTGTGTGGGGGGGGGGTTGGGGGAGTAGTTATGCCCCTGGCTGATTGATTGCTGCCTGGAGGATTTGCCTGTCAGAAAAAAAGGATGATGGGACGATGAGTGCGAAATTAACTATCAAGACTGGAGATAAGACTGAGAATTACGGTTGGTAACTGAATATTAAATCCAATAGTCGTAAACTAGTAGAGCTAGCCTGATCCAGAGCAATTCCACCAACTGCCCATATTCTTTTCAACTGTTGGAATTCCTCCATTTCCTCAATAAATCCTCCTACCGATCGTTCTCCCCAGGCCTTCTTATTTCATCTTGATCTTACCTTCCTATAGTTCCCAACCCTAAATCCCTTCCTCCCCTCACTGCCCGGGTAAAAGCATGGCAGCACAACAAACGGCCAGCAAACTGCTCGGAGGCACAGCCCTCGGTGTCCTCGGTTCCTGCTCCCTCCTCGGGATCCCCCCCACCGAGCTCTTCTCCCTCGGCCTCCGTTCTTCTATTACCTCCTTGCCCGCTTCTGGAGCTGACGGCACGATATCACTTTTAAGTAGAAGAGTTGATGAACTACAAAGAGCCATGGCAGGTGAGATGCATGACGATGATGGCAGGTTAAAGCTACTCATTTCTAACACGTCTCGTTTCCGCATATGATTGCCCCGCTCTAGCCTCCGCACGTCAACAGGGTTCAACAATCGTCGTCCACGGTAACGATTCCAACTCGAAACTACCCTCCCTTATGACCGTCTCCGTAATCTGTATAGCTTCTGCTGCGGGGTATGCTTGGATGCGTTTTAGAGGGTTAAGCTTTGACGATGTTATGTTCGTGACGACCAAGACCTTTAATGAAGGACTAGATATTGTTGGTAAAAGTCTTGAATCTGTCTCCGAGCAAGTTAAAAGGGTTCACAATAAATTGAGTGGACAGGTTCAAGAGGTTGATGATAAAGTTAAGGGAGTTGATGAGAAGGTTGAAAGGAATTTAGAAATTTCGAGAGCTATTAAGTTTGAGTTGGACGAAGCTTTGGAACGTTTAAAGGATGGGGATGAGAGGCAGGATTATATTCAGAGGGGGATTCATTTACTCTGTAGTGTTGTTGGGGACGCTGTTGGAACGAATACTGCAATGGGAAGAAAACTTTTGACGTTCAACAAAGAGAGAACCATGGGTGGGCCGGACTCGGCGATTGGAAACGGTGACAGTAGTTTTCAGATCAGCAGTCCCATGACGGAACCCATCGACAGTGATGATGATACTGTGAGTGAGATTTCTTATAATGTTGTTGGTAACGAAAGTGTCGATGGGAGGCTTAGGGCTATTCAGAGACTTGCGGAGGGGCTTAAAGGGTGGAGTGAGACCGCGGGCAGTCCTCAGAAAAGTGTTACTACGCCGAGTCCCACGAAACGAAGGGGGGGAGTGGAGGGAGGGTCGGGAGGAGTAGATCGCCGGTACCGAATGTCATAAACAGGGCCACGTATGGCACACATATTGAATAATGGAAATGAGAGTGAGGGAAGTGGGAAGTGAGATCGTGCGCGAGTGTGTGTGAAATGATGAATCTGAACCGTTTTGAACTTAAAAGGACACAACTTATTACATTACATGATTTCCCCCTCCCTCTCCCCCATCATCACACGCTAGCACACACACGCTTAGAACAGCAAATCTCCCTCGCCCTCCTCGCCCATCAAATCGATCGGGTTACTACTCTTGGGCACAATCCCAGCCGCTTTCAATCCCTTCGCCTCCGCTTCCTTCTTCTTCTGCTCCTCCTTGATCCTCTCCTCCTTGCTAGCCTGCACCTTTTTGAGCCTGGTGAAATCCTCACGCTCGAGCTCATCAAGTTCACGGGAGATGTAGTCGAGGATGCCCTCGATGTGGGGGATCGTGACGTTCTCGAGGGCGTTGACGCGGCGGTTGGTGACCTTCATCGCTTCATCGAGGGTGACGAAGGAGGTCTGCGACGAGCGTGGCGAGTCGGGTGAAAATTGGCGATAATTTGTTAGAAATGCGTGGCGATGATAGTCATGTTGCTGCTGCGTTTGAAGCTACTAGTGCAAACGAATTACGATCTTAAATATCGTTTTCTCAGCTCGTCGCTTCGCTCCTCCCAGTGCCTCACCTGGAGGGAGGCGAGCTTGATGAGGGAGGAGAGGAGGGCGTTGAACTAAAACGAGCGTAGCGAGCGTTGGCGTGTTAGTAACGAGTAGCGGTGAAAACAGAGACATTGCGTTCTCATATTGTCGCTTCGCTCCTCGTCACTTCGCACCTTCTCCTTGGACTGGGCGATCTTGGAACCGCCGCCAATGAGGCCGAGGCTCTCTTGACCCACCGCTCCCGTTTCGATCTCCGTAAAAACTGCGACGAGCGTAGCGAGTCGCATGCCGAGTAGGTTTAACGTGTTAGAATTACGTAGCGGTGATTGTAGCGTAGTCATCTAGTTAGGAGCTAGTAATGTATGTGGATTACGAAAGGAAATATCGCATTTTTAGCTCGTCGCTTCACTCTTCGCAGTTTCTCACCGGGCAGCTTCACTCCAGCGACGTTGTCGACGCCAGCTCCTACCCTAATCCTCGCGACCATGTTCCCCTCCCTAACCTTGCCGGAGAAGTCTCCTGCTGCGTACGTTGCGGCCGTGAGACTGAAGAACGCGTCCTTGGTATCTTGCGCCATGTTGCCCTTCGTAGCCGCGATTGCCTTTAAACCGAGGAGCGAAGCGACGTGTTAGTTTAGATTGTTAGTAATGCTCGTCGTTTCGCTCCTCGTGACTACCGTACCTTAGCGTAGTCACGGAACTTGGCTTTCAGTGCGTCGGCCTTCTTCTTCAATAATCTGCAGGTCGCATAAAGATTGTTGTGAACGTGTTAGAATTGCGTAGTGATGAAAGTGGCGTCCTCATTGAGACTGGAACTAGCAGCGTAGCCAAATAACGAACACGAATATCGCATTCCCAGCTCGTCGCTTCGCTCCTCGCGGCTTCGCACCTGTGACCACTCGCAGCGGCCTTCTTCTTTGCCTTGAACACCTGTTGGTTCATACGAGTAGGCGGAGGTACATCCTGTAAGGGGAGTAGTTAGAGTGTGATCGAAGGTACGAGGAGAGGTGGAAAGGTGAAGGAAGAGGAGATGCAATCGAGGGAGATGCGATCGATACCCCTCGGCTATGAAAACCATGTTTAAGCGACTCGGCGGGGTGGTTGAGTGACCGCGAGGCGGTGTTGGTGCAACTAGCCACTGATGCGGTACGCAGCGGACGGGTTGAGCGGCGTAGGCATCATTGTCACGGCTCGACTCTCATTCGCTCGTCGTGGCCGAAAAATATGGTCTTGATAAATCATTCCAACACGTAGCATCGACGACACTGAACATTCCTGCGAGAGGAGATGTGGGACACGCGCTTACACTCATGACGACTTAAAGGTGATATCAACGTTTTGACTGAAAGATATCCCACAGGAGATTGGGCGAAAATCATCAGGACTGGCTTTTTACGTACGTGTTTCAAAGGCGACACCCTACGTCCGTCACCAGGATCAATTACCCAGAACGGGCTATGCACTTGTTATTCTCTTGGAATCGTTAAAAACCTCATTTTTTACTCTCGCCCCCATACTAGACGTCACACGATATTTATAACACTCCCTGGAACCTCCTGCGCGTCGCACCGCAATTTCTAACACTCTCACAATACCCCCCCCCCGCATCGCACCGCATTTCTCAGCGTTCATCTGTTAGGGTTTCCCTCAGCGACCATCATGTTCAAGCTTCTACTCCTCTCCCTCTTAACCTCCGCTGCCTTCGCTCTCCGAGCACCCTGCACGCCGTTGGCAGTAGTTTCGCCCTACTTCTCTACTTGGTCGTGTACCGATAACTTATACGATGATTTTGGCTCTCACTGGGACGGAACTACAATTGGCTACACGTCCTTCATTGCCGTCAATGGCAAACCCTATCGTCTTATGGGCCCGGAGGACGTGAGTGGGTTGAAGGGAACGAGGTCTGCGCTCCAGACTGACGTCGTCGTCAAACCTACGACCACCGTCTATACTTTCAACGTTGGTGATAAAATCGAGGTGAGAAATTGGAAAGTACTCAGACACGGCGAAATAACCAACCTAACGCCACCGCTCGCCACCGCTCGCCACAGTTAACGCTCTCGTTCATCACCCCCAGTCTAAACCTCGACGACGAATCCCTCATCTACAACCATCTTCCGACGACGTACATTTCTTTTTCAGCAACCTCTGCTGACGGAGAGGACCACGACGTGAAGGTTTATTTTGATGCTACCGCAGAAGGTATTATTGATGATGTCAAGAACGAAGTTGAGATGCAGAGGAACGAATTCGGAGGGATTACGAACTTGAACATTGGTACAACTTCGCAGGAAACCCTCAGTGGGACTAGTGACAGGATTAATTGGGGGTACATGCACCTCAACATTCCTTCGGACGTTGATGGACTTGCTACCACTTTATCCTCAGACACGTCCGCTCGCCAGGCGTTCTACAACAACGAGAACATGCCGGAAGACGACGAAGCCCTCATCCGATCCGCTAACGACAATTGGCCGGTCATGGCCGTGTCCTTCAACTTGGACGTAGCGGGGGACGCGCACGTACCCAACACAGTGTTCATGACGATGACGCAGGATGTTGTCAAAAGTATGGACTATTTCGGGAACGATATCCTCCCGTTCTGGACGACGCTCTTCGAGAGCGCGCAGGATATGATCATGGCTGGATTTCAGTTTTTTAACACGGTCGTGGCTGCCACGGAGGATTACGATGAGAAGCTGATGGAGGACTTGACTGCAGCTGGTGGAGAGAAATACGCCGAGTTATTGAGCCTGGTCCACCGTCAAACAACAGGCGCCACCGAGAAGACTACGTCGTTGGTCGAGGGTGACGTTTGGCACTGGATGAAGGAGATCTCCTCGGACGGTGACGTCTCCACCGTTGACGTGATCTATCCCGCGGCGCCGTTCTTCCTCTACCTTGCGCCTGAAACTTTAAGAAGGATGTTCATGCCGCTTTTAGTCTACAGCAACAACGCCACTGGCGCTTCGAGCGATTATGACTATAACTTGCCGTGGGCGGCTCACCATTTGGGTGTGTGGCCTGTATGCGATATCTTGGCGAAGGACCAGGAACAGATGCCAGTGGAAGAGTCCGGAAACTTTTTGATCATGATTGCTGCGGTAGCCCAGGCGCAAAACGGGGACGTCGGGTATTTGGACGAGTATTGGCCGATTTTGAAATCTTGGGCGGACTACACCGTCGCGTCTCTTCCCGACCCCGGAGACCAGCTCTGCACGGACGACTTCGAGGGACCTTCGCCGCACAACGTCAATTTGGCCGCAAAAGGAATCGTTGGACTTGGCGCGTACGCTCAGCTTTTGGAGCTGAAGGGGGATGCGGACGGAAGTGCTCAGTACTTAAACCAGGCTAAGGCATTAGTCGGAAATTGGACTGTCATGGGAACGGACGTCGACGGAACTCACACCAGGCTCCAGTTCGATCTCGACGACACTTTTAGTCTAAAGTACAACCTGCTCTTCGACAAGGTCCTCGGCTTGAACCTCTTCCCGGACTCACTCATCGAGGCGGACTTGCAGCATTACGACTCTCTTGCTAACGAGTATGGTGTTCCCCTAGACAACCGCGGTACGTTCAGGTGAGAAACTTCGAAAAGCGAAGCGACGAGCTGGAAATACGATATTTCCGTTCGTAATCCACCTACACTACTAGCTCCACTCTAGATAATAACGCCACAATCACCGCTACGTAATTCTAACACGCTAAACCCAATCCACATGCAACTCGCTACGTTGTCGCAGCAAGGCGGACTGGTTAATGTGGGTTTACGCCTTGGGTAGCGATTCGCAGTTCGAGGACCAGGTCGGGAGGCTGTGGAAGTTCGCCGACGAGACGAAGGACCGCGTTCCTTTAACGGATTGGTATGACACCGTCACGGCCGACCAGCAGGGGTTCCAGGCGAGGCCGGTCCTTGGGGGAATGTACTCGAAGATGATTTTGTAAGAAGGGAGGAGGGGTTGGAGTTTTTTGGGGGGGTGGGGGGAGGTGGGCGAAAAACGTAAACGTAAACGTGAGAATTTGAGCTTAAATATCCTGGTTTCAATTAAAATACAACACCATCTTCAGCCCCCTAAACTCCTGCTGCTACAACGGTACCCTACTCCCCCCCACCGCCACCTCCGTCGAAATTATCACCGCACTTCATTCATCCTATAGTTTGTCATCCCCCCTTCCAAACCTCCTTCACCCCCTTCCCCAAAAGTCAGTATCGTAGGAAGCGCCGTCATATTCGTCGTATTCGTCGTATTCTTATTATTTGTCATAGTTGTCGTGGTCGTCGTAGTCGTCGTGTTCGCCATGGTCGACATGGTCATCATGGTCGTCATGGTCGTCATGGTCGTCATGGTCGTCATGGTCGTCATGGTCGTCATGGTCGTCATGGTCGTCATGGTCGTCATGGTCGTCATGGTCGTCATGGTTGTCATGGTTGTCATGGTTGTCATGGTTGTCATGGTTGTCATGGTTGTCATGGTTGTCATGGTTGTCATGGTCGTCATGGTCGTCATGGTCGTCATAGTCGTAATGGGGGTAATTTATGAGGGAGCGGAGGCAACTAACGCAGCCGGCGGCAGAAGCAGCGGCAGAGGCGGCGGCGGAAGGGCAGCACCAAAAGCTTTGTTGGACGCGGGAATCGTCGTCGCTGTCGTCGCCGACGTCAAATTCGTAATTCATTTGGTAGAGGAGGAACCACTTTGCTTCATGTTTGCTGCGGGAGGGAAGGGCGGAGGGAGCTAGCTTGAGGCAATCAGAGAAGGGATGGTGGCCAAACTTTCGAATCGAGTCCGGGATCGATACCGTTTTTAGCTCCCAGCAACAGCTAAAGGCCTCTTTGCCTAAATTTTGAAGGTTTGTGTGGAGGAGATCGACATTATCTAAGTTTACGCACGAGCAGAAGGCGTACATTTCAATTGATGTTAACGTGGCCAGGAAATATACGGTAGTCAATCTATACAAGCTAATGAAGGCATCTCTACTGATGATCTCAATGCCCTCGGGGATATCAACGACGACGAGATTGGTGGCGTACCGGCAGGCACCGAATCCGACCTTCGTAATATTCAGAAGGAAGACCACCTGCGTTGCGAGCTTACGCCTCTCCTTTCGAGTGTCAGCAACCTGATAACTTATCTCATTCCCATCGTGGACAAGAATCGCGCCGTTCTCGCTCTGTCCGTCACCATTAGTGTTGCTTGCAATCTTCCTCAGGATCTCGTCTACTACGTAGCCTCACGCCGGATCCACCAACCTCAGCGTCAGCAAAGTCTCTTCGTGAACGAAAGGCAACAAGAGTCTCTTGAAGTCATCGGTGGCCATGAAGTCGTCAACCTCCGCAGAGACAGTGGAGACGGGCGCAGCGACAGTGGAAACAGTCGTCGAAATAGTCAAACTCTCCGACGCCGATACCTCGATAGTCCCCTCCCCGTCCTCATTCCCCTCGTCCTCCTCCTCGTCGTCGAATTCGTCACTGAACTCGTCTCTGAACTGGTCACTAAACTCATCGCTGTCGACCTCCGCCTTCTCGCCCTTCTTCAACTCAACCTCGCCGAACTTGAACTCGTCGTCAGACTCCTCCTTCTCCTCCTCCAAAAAGCCCTCCATGTCCTTCAATTCCTTCTCGCTGAACTTTTCCCCCTCTCCACTCCCAAACATTACGGTGTATAATGTACTGCCCTTGTCGAATTTGCGGACGGCGCCATTCTTCTTGCCCTTGGTCACGAACGTGCCGAAGGGGTAGAGCTGAACGGTTATCGAAATCTCCCA
This sequence comes from Triparma laevis f. inornata, assembly GCA_012489335.1. Taxonomy (NCBI): domain Eukaryota; class Bolidophyceae; order Parmales; family Triparmaceae; genus Triparma; species Triparma laevis. The sequence goes on from BLQM01000256.1 coordinate 53,431, forward strand.
TGCCGAGACCGCTGAGAACTCATCTATCGACCCCTCATTCGCCTTCCCCTCGTCTCTCGTTCCCCTCTTGCCACTTATTTACCGGCTCTCGTTGTGATCATAAGACGCTGAGGCTACAGTATTGGACATCGTGGTACGTAGGTTTCGAGAAATTGGTTGCTAAACTTTCTCAGATGTTCTTCCCTCTACTTTCAGTTTCGTCGATTCTACCGTTCCACACGCAACCCCGCATTATGTCTCTCTTTCAACGTGCACTAATTATTTCTTCGATCATCATAATCCCCCTCTACATACTTCTAATCACCTTAAAAATGAAATCTAGCCAACCTCTTTTCTCGGCGACGGAGAAGCCGACTACTTTGTCGACTACAAAGAAGGGCGAGGAAGATGAAGATGAAGATGAAGATGAAGAGGAAGAGGAAGAGGAAGAGGAAGAGGAAGAGGAAGAGGAAGAGGAAGAGGAAGAGGAAGAGACGACGTGCTGCGTATGTTTGATAAACGAACCAAACACTAGGATCAGACCATGTGGGCACGCGGTGATGTGCATGGGTTGTACGGAGGAGTTGAGGAGGAGGGGAGCTCCGTGCCCATTCTGCAGGCATGCGATCGAAGGCTTTGACCTTGGCGTTTATAGCAACAGTAAAGGCGACCGTGGGCTGTCGCCGAAGTCGTATAATCACTTGAGGCAGCTCGCGAGCGGAGAGGGATTCAACGAGTACTTCCGGAAGCAGTTCAACGGGAATGAGGAGCCGTACTTCAGATGTAAGGAAGCTTTTGACGTGCTCGAGATTATAGGGGAGAGGGGAAATTATAGCACTGTGAGGGAGTCGCTGGAGCAGCAAGTACTCTCGATTACGAGGTCTGAGGATCTGGTGAAGCTTAGGTCGTTGGCGAAGCTGTGCAGCGTGGTGGGCTTCGACGATATGTCGCTTTTGGTGGTGGCGTGTAGGAGGATTTTGGAGGTTTTGGAGTTGGCCATGCCGGAGGAGAAGAAAGTGCGAAAGATTTGTTGGAGGCGGAAGAAGAAGAAAAACAACCCGAGGAAGCTGGAGATATTGGACGCTTTTTTTGATTTGGGGAAGGCGTGTGGTTGGGTTGGGGATTTTGTTGATGCAAGGCGAACCTATGAGCGAGCGAAGGAGGGGTACGAGGAGCAGCTAGGACGCGACAGCAAGAAGGCGCTCGAGGCGACGCATTGGTTGATCGCAGCAACTGTCATGAGTAAGGAAGAGAGGATTGGGAAGATAAGAGATTTGGTGAGGAGGATGGAGAGGGCGTTGGGAGAGGAGAATATCCTAACTTTGGATACGCTCAACCAACTTGGGGTTAGGCTGAAGGACAATGAAGAGTATGAGGAGGCGAAGGAAGTTTTTGAGAGGTGTTTTGAGCGGAGGATGAAGGTGCTATGGGATCCTGATACGCGAAGGAATATGATGTATTTCCCGATTCAGTTTGAATACTCATTTAAGGACTATGAGAAAGCTGAGGAGCTTTTTGAGAGAACACTAGAAGAATATGAGGCGCAGCTTGGAAAAGACCATAGACTTACGAAGAACAGCGCGAAGATGTTCAGCGACTTTCTAATTCGCAGAAGAAATGTGGAGAGGTTGGAGAGGTTGGAGGAACTCAAGAGGGCGTACCTGTGGTTATAAATATTTAAAAAATCAACAATCGTAAAAACATAAACGTAAAGCGTAAGCTAGGTTTTCACTTGGTGGTTCTGTCTTTGCCTGCTGCTCCAAGCTAGTCCCCTCCAGCATCGATGGATTCGACAACGATGCGATAGTCGCCTACCTCCGCTCCCTCAAGATTAATTAACACCGAAGACTCCCTCCAAAATTAATCACGAAGATACTTAAAGTGGTTGTAAATAAGAAAAGAATCGATTTGATCATGAAAAATCCAATCGTTGATATTCACACATAACCCTACTTACTAAAAACGGATCAAATCATAGCTCCATGCTCTCTTCGACACGCTCCTCCTCCTCCTCCTCCTCTTCCTCTTCCCTCTCCACGACCTTCCTCTTCTTCTTGCTCTTCTTCTTCCCTCCCCTCCTAAAGTTCTCCTTCTCCTCCTCCTCGCTCTCATCCTCTCCGCCCTCAAGCTCGTCCTTCCACTCACTTCCCAGCCTTTTCCTGCTCTTAAGCCAATCGTTGAATCCAAAGTTCGCTAGATTGTTGTACGGTCCGTTGATGATAAACAGGATAGTCGTAGCTTCGTTCTCCATGTCGTCAAGATTCGGGAGTAGCTGCGACGAGCGTAGCAAGTCGCATGAAGATTGGCGTTTACGGGTTAGAATTACGTAGCGATGAAAGCAGCTTAAAATTTAAAAATTTTACCTTAGGCGTGATGAGGAAGTACTGCCCGGTGTGGCTGGTGGGGTCGTTGGGCTTCTTAGGAGGCGAACAGCTATTTTCGACCACTCTGGCAAAGACCTTCCTCTCGAAGATCTCGTCCATACCCTGGTTGATTTCGTCGACACACCTAAAGGGGGAGACAAGCTCGTTCTGGAGCGCCATCAAAAACATGATGGTCGCAACGGAGCGCTCACCACCACTGCGACGAGCGTAGCGAGTTGCGTGAAGTTTGGAGTTAACGAACTAGAATTGCGTAGCAAAGAAAGATGCTTGTGCGCTTAGACTAAAGCTACCAGCGCAGCTCGTCGCTTCGCTCATCACGATTTCGTACCTATGAATGTGTGCACTCAAATTTTGTAGGGAGTTGGCGTGTCTGTACTTGACCCTAATGTGGATCCCCCATTCCTTGAAGGTGTATTTCTCGCTCTTCGTGCGGTCGGGCTTCTCCGAGCCGGAGTCGCCGAACCAGAGGGAGACGCCGCCGGCGCAGCCGAGTTCTGCGGAGGAGCGAAGCAACGACAGTTAGTTTAGAATGTTCTTAGTACAAAAGGCGAGAGCAACGCATCCTCGTCGCTTCGCTCCTCGTCTCACCTTCCATATATGTGCTGAAGAGCGAGTCTACAGTTGAGATGTAGTTCTTGAGGCGGGAGACGAAGCCAGACGATAAGGCGTCGATCTCAGCTGCCTTCGCCGAAGTGAGCTCGTCCGTGTCCTTCAACTGCTCCGTCAATTTCGCAATCTCCTTCTCCTTTCTCTCGTACTCCGCGATCACGTGCGGGTCATCGTGGATGTTGGCGACGGCAGCCCTGCAGTCGTCGAGGGTCGCGTTGACCTCGGCGAGCGTTTCCGGGAGGGTCTCGAGCTTCGCCTTGAGGGGGAGGTCCTCGCCGTTCTCGTCCACTAGGGGAGCCTCGACCTCCGCACGCGCTTTCGTTTCCTTCAGCTTGTCCTTCGACTCGATAAAGAGCTTCTTGGCCTCAACGTAATCCTCCTTCACGCTCGCAGCCCTCCGGTTCTGCGACGAGCATTGGCAAGTTAGAATTGCGTAGCGGCGATTATAGCATCGGCGTTTACTCTGAAGCTAATCTCACCTCCTCCTCAATCATGTCCTCGACACGCGCACTCTCCCTCGTCATGTCGGCGATGGTGCACTTCATTCCCGCGTTGAGCATTGTATCAGCTAAACGAGTCGCAATAAGATTGGTGTTGCGTAATTTAACGAGTTAGAATTGCGTAGCGGTGATAGTGGCGTCGATATCTCGACCGGAGCTACTAGCGCAGCCGTATAACTAGTGGAATTACAGCATTCCAAGCTCGTCGCTTCGCTCCTCGCAGTTCCTCACCTGTGACTGCGGACCAAAACTGCGCAGCACGCTGGGCCTGGCTGAGAGTACCGGAGACGTTGCGAACGGCCGACTCGGTTAGCCTCGATTTTTGCTCCTCGACATCTGGGATGAGCGAAGCAAGTCGCATAAATATTGTTGTTTATGAGTTAGAATTACGTAGCGACGAAAGGCGCTTGAGCGTTTAGACTGAAACTACTATCTCAGACGAATTGCGACCGTAATTATTGTATTCCTAGCTCGTCGCTTTGCTCCTCGCAGCTTCTCACCTACAGCGGCTCCGGCACGGGCTTCCTCCAGCTTCTTCTCCGCCTGCTCGAGCCGGCTCTCCTTCTCGTTCACGGCCTTTTTCTTGTCTTGCAGCGCCTTTTGCTCGGCCTTCTTCGTGGACAGCTCACTCCTCGCCTCCTTGACCTTGTCGACCAACTCCTTGATCTCTCCCGAGATCTTCTGGTACTTCTCGTCCGCGTCGGCCTTCTTGCCTTCGTACCTCTCCACCTCGGCTTTCGAAACTCCCTTGAAGACGTATTTGGGAGTCGGGTTGACCTCCAGGATGGAGAGGTTGGTCTTGCCGGTATACCTTGGGGTTGTGGGGTTAGAGTGTAAAAGGACAAGAAGATCACGAGCGAGGTGAGGCATTGCGAGGACGAGGCCCAGCGAGGAGCGAACGACGACAATGAGGAGCGAGGCGACGAGGATGTGTCTATCCACTCCTCGTTTCGCTACCTACATTACTAACACGCTCGCTGCGCTCGCGCTCGCTTCGCTCGTCGCAGCATACCTTGAGATGTTCGCGGTGTAACGGTAGTGCCCTTGCGCGGTAGGGAAGCACACGCAGGCGGAGCGCGGCTGGCCGTTGCCTCCCTCCCTCTTCGTCAGCCTCTCCATCAGGTCGGAGTCGGGCTTGTCCAGCTCGTTGCTCGTCCTGTCGGTACCGACGAGCACATTATGCGTTTTGCTCTGATTCTCGAGGCACCTCTTCACGACGGGTTCAGCATCATAGAACTTTTAGCGAGTGGCATGAAGATTGACGTTCACGAGTTAGAATTGCGTAGCGCAGCCGCGGAATAACGAACGGAATTACCGAATTCCCCGCTCGTCGCTTCGCTCCTCGCAGTTCCTCACCTGGTCCAAAAAGCCGAGAATGCCAAATTGACTCTTCATTTGCTCCATCCTCTTCGGGCTGAGACGAGCGTAGCGAGTCGCATGCAGATTGGTGTTAACGAGTTAAAATTGCATGGACAGCGATAGAGGCGTCGTTATCTAGATTGGAGCTACTCGCACAGCCGAATAACGAATGGAATCAACGCATTCGTAGCTCGTCGCTTCGCTCCTCGCGGTTCGTCACCTGTATTCACGGTTGCTCTCCCTTCCTCCGTTCTCTACGAGCTCAATATTAATTGGGATCTTGTGCTTCTCCCTTATGTTGCTATACAGCAGATCGTAGTCAGCCTGCGTCTGTACGACGAAGGCCTGCAACACGGCGTTCGCGACGTGCTGGTCGACGTACTTGGCGACGTCCTCGTTCTTGGCGTCGATGCAGGCTCCGATGGGCCCAAACACTTTCTTGCGAAATTTGTCCGAATTATTATCAATCCACTCGCAAATCTTCCTGATCTGCGGTTGGTGGGAGTAGATCTTGTGCCTCTTCTGCTGTTTGATGTTGCGGATCTTGCCGAGGACCTGCGACGAGCGGCGAGCGAAGCGAACCGAGGAGTGAAGCAACGAATTAGTATAGAAAGTTCATTCGTTAATACTCGTAGCTTCGCTCCTCGCACTCGCGTTAATATCGTATTCCCAGCTTCTCACCTGCTTGGCCTTGTCGACCTGGCGCTGCGCCTCCGCGAATTCGCGCTCGAGGGCGTCTTGCTGCGAGCGGAGCTTGTGGGCGCGGTCCGCGAGGCTTTTCCCCTCCGCCTGCACCTTGGGAAGCTTCTCGTCGACGCCGACAGCTGCGACGAGCGCAGCGAATCGCATGAAGGTTGTTCTTAACGTGTTAGAATGGGGTGGGAGTGAAAGCGGCGTAAACATTGCTGCTAAAAATAGCAGCGTAGATAAATTACGGCCTCAAATATTGCATTCCCAGTCGCTTCGCTGCTCGCAGCTTCTCACCTCCCCTTTTGGCCTCTTTGACTTCCTTCTCCAGCCGCTTGACCCTCTCCTCCATCTCGGCCGCCTTCTTTTCGGCCTTCTCGGCCTGATTTTCGACCTCCGTGAAGGCGTCCTCGTCGTCCTCGATCTTCTCCTTCAGGATTCCGGCCTTTTTTAGGGCTTTCTCGAACTGCGGCGAGGAAGTGAAGCGAGCCGTGTTAGAGTTAGTTGTTGAAACGATCTCGAGCGAAGCGAGGATGTGCATGAAGACTGAACGAATAGATGCCGAGCAGCAAATATAGATCCTCGTTCATTTCGTCGCTCACTTTTTAGAACGCGTATTGATCTCGTCGCTTCGCTCCTCGTTCTCACCTCCTTCTTACTGTTCTTGTACTCCTTCGACTTCGCTTCCGCCTTCTTCTGCAACCCCGCAAGAGACGACTCCAACGAGTCCCGAGCTCTCTCCAACGCAGGCATATTCGACGTCGCCGAATCCAGAGCCTTCTTGGCCTCCTCCCTCTTCTCCTTGAGCTCGACGGTCTTGCAACGCAGATCCTCGAACGAAAGCCAGAGGGCTTTTTTCTCGAGCACCTCGACTTGCGCCTCGGCCTTCTTCCTGGCTTCGATCTGCGAGCGACGAGCGTAGCGAGTCGAAGTTTTGAGTTAACGAGTTAGAATTACGTAGCGAATGAAAGCGACTTGGGCGTTTAGACTAACGCTAGTAGGGTGGGTGAATTACGAACGTAATTGTTGCATTCCCAGCTCGTCGCTTCGCTCCTCGCTACTTCGTACCTGCTCGCGGGAGCGCTGCAGCGATTCGCGCTCCGCCTTGAGCTGCGTAAGTCGCTCGGCGACGGTTTCGCTCTGCCGGCCAGCGTCCTTCGACTCTGCGAAGCGACGGGTTAGTTTTGGATTTTCGTAATGCTCACTCCTCGCTTTGCTTCTCACCTGCCTCCATTTTACACAAAGTTTCAAAGACGTCAAACAAATGCTTCGAGCTCAACGCTTTCATCGTCTCCTTCAAAAGCTGCGACGAGTGTAGAGAGTCGTGTGGAAATAGGCGTAGATGAGTTAGAATTGCGTAGCGATAAAAGCGGCTTGATCGTTTCTCACCTCGTTGGGGGTGTAAGAACTGAACGCTCCGACCTTGTCTTGCGGGAGGAAGGAAAGTAAATTGGCGACGTTTATCTTATACTTTGTGAGCACGAGGTCTGATGAGGAGCAGCGAGGAGCGTAGCGATGAGTTAGTTTAGAATCTCGCAGTCATAATCGTAGCTTCGCTCCTCGCACTCACCTGCGACGAATTTCTGAGACTTAGCCTGACCGTTGACGGTGAACGAACCGTGCACGGCTCTAACTCCTCCCTTCTCCGATCTTACGAGGTTGCGTTTGATGAGGTCTACTCTCCCAGAGTCGCCCTCGGTCAGTTCAATTTCGATGCTGCCCTTGTCCTTCTCGTGCATGATAAATTCTCGTACATCGTCAGCGCGACCGAGAAGGACAGGGCTGCCTCCGAGCCCGAGGCAGAGCGCACTGCAACGAGAGTAGCGAGTCGCATGAGGATTGGCGTTGACGAGTTAGAATTGCGTAAAGAAACGAAAGCGGCGTTAGCATTCGGTCTAAGGCTAGCATCGCAGCCGGATTACGACCATAATTATCGTATTCCCAGCCCGTCGCTGAGACTCCGAGACAGCTTCTCACCAAAGGATTGAGCTTTTGCCTGAACCATTAGGGCCGATTACCTGTAACGAGCGTAGCGAAAGTTGCACGAAGATTGGTGTTAACTTACGTTAAAATAAAGTATCGTAGATAGAACGCCTGCACGTCTAGACAAAATCTGACCAGCGCAGACGAATTGCAACCGTTGATTGATTCTCATTCCCAGAGGAGTCGCTTACCACGTTCAAACGAGGTCCCGGTCTTATCGTAACACTAGAGTACGTGAGGAAGTTTTCGAGCTTGAGAAGGACGATGCTGCCCGCTTTGAATGAAGCCATGGTCGAAATAAAAAATGAGAGGGAGGTAAGACGAGGGAGGGAGGCGAGGGAAGTTTGGTGGGGGTTGGGGAGGTTAAGGGTGTGGATAGGGATAAACGAGTCTGGGGGAGATGGGAGAAGTTGTGGGTGTTACGAGTGGAGGTTAAATTGGTGACGAGGGAGGGAGGTTGTGAGGTCCAAAAATAGAGCGGCTGGTCTCGGAGGCAACATTTTGCAAAAATGGATGCAACGAAGGCTGGAGGAGAAGATGTACGATAAAATTCGGTTAGGAGTTTATATTTACCTAAGCGGAGCTCCTGATGAATCAAACTCGGACTGTCGACGCTTGGAACGAGTAGGGCACTTTTGGGAAATTCACTGACAAGCTATTTTTCGCTCCTGCTTCCTACGATATCAGCCTTCACTTCGATTGTGATCTCGTAACAATCTAGACCGTCTTGATTGTATCGGTTCTTCTCCTTTGGACGTATAAACAACAGTTCAGCTCTTCGCCTCCTGACTCCGTCGAAGCAAGCGACTCACCACCTTGCACAGTCCTTTAAACATCGCAAAGGAGAAATGTAAGTCACCATGAATGCCGAGATATTGTAAAACCGCGTGCCCTATAACCGCGTATCCCAACGTGGAGTATTTGGTCAGATTCAAACCACTTCCATCGACGCCGGCACATGGTGCATACAACGATGATTGTGATCATGATAAATTAAAATGAGCGAACGAGCGAAAGCGAGCCGAGGAGCGGAAGCGACAAGTTAGTTTAGAATGTTCTTGACGAGATGAGCTGGAACGATACATCCTCGTATGAGAGGTCACATCCTTGTCGCTTGAGCGGGCACATCCTCGTTGCTTCGCTCCTATCTCGCTGATACTAACCCCAACCCTTAACCCAACCTACAGCATGCACTCCTTCCTCCTCCTCGTCGTCCTTCTCCTCCTACCCCCCTCCCTCTCCTCCCTCTCTCCTCCCCCCCCTCCTCCAACCTCCAAACTAACCTCCCTAAAAATCAAACTAACCTCCCTCCGCCACCTAACAACCTACTCTGATGCCTTCCCCGTCCTACAACAATCTGGAAGTTCAACCTCCCTACCACCTTCTACCGTATTACTCGATTTACCAATTTATCCAGATCAACCAAATCTCCCACTCAAAACATTAACTCCCTCAATATTAATAAAATCACTCTTAATCCCGAGACTACCCTTCTTACTTAACTCCGCAATTCTCCGTATTTTGAATACAAGTGTACAAATATTACCTTCAATTCTTTTACGTTCAATCCTTCTATCAATTGAAATTGGAGATCAACGTAAAGGTATACAATCAAGTATCCTCCTTTTCTTAGCTTTGAGTTCAAAATGCATAATAGAAAATCTTTATTTTACGACAGTAGTTAATCAAGGTTTAAACCTCCGCTCTCAATTAATCTCAACACTCTACAACCGTACAATCTCATCTTCAAACACGAACACTTTAAGTCTATTAACAACTGACATCCCAACTCTCGAAAGCACTTACACTCAATTACATACTTTATGGGATGCACCTCTTCAATGTTTTATTTATATATATCTTCTTTATAGGATTTTAGGAAATAATGTTATTAATGGACTTTTGATTTTATTATTTACTATTCCTTTGAGTACTTTTTTTGTGAGGAGAGCGAGTAAGATTAGAAGGAGGACGTTGCCGGAGAAAGATGAAAGATTTAAACAGATAACGAGTTTTTTGCAGTCGAAGACTGTTAGTAAAATGCTACGCTCCGAGAATTCTGTTCTTGAAAGAACTAATGAGGCGAGGAAGAAGGAGGTTAAAGGTTATTTAAAAGGTGGAATATATAAATCATTAAATTCATCAATTTTAGGATCAACGAGTAGTTTGATATTAGCTTTAACTTTGATATCTATTTTAAGGAGTGGACAGGTTATTAAAGCGAGTACGATTTTCACAGCGGTATCGTTGTTTAATCAGTTGAGATTTCCGTTGTTGTTTTATCCGATGTTGATGAATGGATTTAGGTGAGAAGCCGTCTCAGAGCAAAGTGACGAGCCTGGGAATGCGTAGCTCCAGTCTCTACGTTCGGCGTCGCTTTATCTCCCACCTGTTTCTAACACGGCTCGATTCGCTACGCTCGACGCAGCGAGGCTTGGATTAGCGCGGGGAGAGTTTGTAGGGGAATTGAAGGAGGAGAGAGGGGGGAAGTTGATGTATTTGAAGGGTTTTGGTGTAAATCACACACCTTAAAATTCCCTGACGGTACCCCCGCCCTCTCTTCAATAACCCTCCCCCATCTCCCCTCAAAATTTTTAGCATTAACCGGTGACGTAGGTTCAGGAAAAACAACTATATGTAATGTATTATGTTCAAAGGATAACGTTGATTATTATGAACAAGAAGTATGGTTGAGTGAGGGAACGTTAAAGGAGGGGATTGTTTTTGGGAGAGAATGGGATGAGGAAAGGTTTGGGAGAGTATGTGAGGTTGCGGGATTGAGGGAGGATTTTAATACCGGACTACTACAAACTTCAACACTCGTAGGCACCAGCGGCTCGAACCTCTCCGGCGGTCAACGTGCCCGCGTCGCCCTCGCTCGAACTCTTTACGGAGGTAAACACAATTTAATTGTTGACGATTGTTTCGCATCTTTAGATTATAACGTAGGCCGAAGGGTATTCCAGAATCTTAAACGGTATGTGGAGGAAGAAGGGATTAATTGTGTAATGGTTTTGAATGATGTTAATTTGACGGAGATGTGCGAGGTTGTTTATGTTTTGGAGAAAGGGAGGGAGGGAGGGTTTGTTAAGGATTTTGGACCTTTTTCGAGCGTTTTAAGGTGAGAAGATAGACGCGAGGAGAGAATTGATGAAAAGTCACGCGGAACGCGATGAGACTGATAATGTTAGGGATAATTCGTGATTATGTAAATTCTAACTCGCGCTCGTCTCGCTTTCGTTCTCTCTCTTACATCTCTTTTACATCTCAGCCGCGGTAATATAATCCGCTCACCTCCTAAACCTCAGTCTCTTCGACCTCAAACCCCCCAACCTACAAACCCCGACCTCCCTCACCCCGACCTCCCTCACCCCGACCTCCCTCACCCCGACCTCCCACAACAACTAATAAACTCCACCGAAATTATCCCCCCTCCACCTTCACCAACCTCTCAATCTTCAGAATTCACTCAACAAATCCCTAAAATCCCTTTATCCACATACACCGATTACTTAAAAGCCTCAAAATCCCCTTTAATTATATTAACATGTCTACTAGCATACGTGTTTTCAAATTTCTTTCAAATTGGTTTACAGAGTTTAGTGGCGAAGTATAGTAGTGGTGGGATTGAAGGGGAGAGGTTTATTAGGAAGTTAATTTTATATACGGGGATTGTTGGAGTTAGCCAGTTTTTTAGAAGCTGTTTGACGTTGGTTTTAGGGGTTAAAAGTGGGGAGGAGTATTTTGGGAAAATGACGGAGAGTATTTTGAGGGGGAAGGAGGAGGGAAGGATTGGGGAATTGGGGACCAGGTTTAGTCAGGAGATTAATACGATTGATACGAGGTGAGACCGCTTATGCGGTAGCGACAGGGTTGTTTTATGCGATAGCGAAACCGACGACTGTTAAAATTAAAGGAAATTAAACGAAGAGCGACGAATTAGAACGAGGACGAGGGCGCGACGTGATCAACGAACGGACTTTCGAATGAACATTCTCACTCACATTATATACTAACTCATCGCGTTCGCTAACACTGCGCTCTCGCTCGCACAGTTTACCTGATCAGTTCGGATGGGTGATAACCTGTTTCCTCCAAATCCTCTTCTCCTCCGCCGCAATCGCCACCGCCCTCTCCAAATGGACCATCATCCCTTTAGCCATTCTAGGCAGCGTGTACGTTCAGCTTACTAATTTTTTTAGGGATGGAGCGAGGAATTTGAAGACGATGGAGGTTAGGAATAAGGGGCCGATTAATGGGCTGTTTTTGGAGGCGGAGTTGGGGGGGAGGATTATTAGAAGGTGAGGGTAGAGAGCGAGAGCGTTGCGATGAGATATTAAGAACATTCTATGGTTTATACTAACTCGTCGCTACGCTCCTGGCAGTACCGGTACGGTTGAACAGTGGAACGAAAAGTTTAGAAAGAAGTTGGAGGAGAATCTTAAAACCTTCCACACCATCAAAAGGTGCGACAGGTACCTGTCCATTCGGCTGGAGACTTTGGCGAATACCCTGACGCTTTTGGCGGCGATTATTAGCTGTTGGAAGACGACGACGGGGGGGAATGCGGGGTGGGGGTTGAGTCAGGCTTTGAGTATTACGGGGTTGTTGAATTGGGCTGTTAGGTGCTTGACGGAAACGGAGCAGGTAAGCTAGCAAGGAAGCGAGGAGCGAAGCGACGAGGATGTGGATGTCGAGCGATGAGACACTAAGAACGTGATATACTAACTCGCCGCTTCGCTCCTTGGCTCGCTTCGCTCGCCGCCCCACCCACAGATGATCGTTAGCACTATTCGTGTTAAGGAGGTCATTGACGTACCGAAGGAGTCCGACTTCGAGGTTAAATCGTCCCCCGACACTCGATTGATGAAGAGCGCGTGGCCGTGGAACGGGGAGATCAAGTTTGAAGGCGTCAGCGCGAAGTACGGAGAGAACGAACCAGAGGTTTTGAAGAACATCAATCTGACCTTTCCGGCTGGAAAGTCGACGGCTATCATCGGACGAACGGGTTCGGGGAAGAGGTTAGAAACTGCGAAGAGTGAAGACCGGCGAGGAGCGAAGCGACGAGCTGTGAATACGACAATTGCAAGCGACGAGCTGGTAGTAAAGATCGAGTTGTCTATGAACGAGGAGCGAAGCCGAGTAAATTCAAGTAAAGTAGAGAACAGGCTTTCTATGAACTTGTTGATTCGTGCGAACTCGTCGCTTCGCTCCTCACCGGGAAGCGCTCCTCGTAAAGTAACGATCGCGTTGTCTATGAACTCGTCGCTTCGCTCCTCGCATCAAGAACACGACAATTACACGCTCCTCACATTAATAACATTCCAAACTAACTCGTCACTTCGCTCCTCGGTCGCAGCTCCGTATTGCTGTCACTCTTTCGCCTCCTTCCCACGACGGGCGTCATAAGTTTGAGCGGAGTCGACGTTAAATCGGTGGGCTTGGATAATTTGAGAAAGCAGATCTCCATTATTCCTCAGGACGGGCACATCTACCCCGCCTCCCTCCGCGCCAACCTGGACGTCTCCGGGTCCGCCACCGACGCCATCTGCTTGAAGGCGCTTTCCATCGCCTCCCCGGAGCTCGCGCAGCGCTACACCGACCTTGACTTGAAGCTCGATTCAGAGGATTTAAGCTCTGGCGAGAAGAGGTGAGGGGGGCTGCGAGGAGCGAACGACGGCAAAGAGGAGCGAAGCGACGAGCTGATAATGCTTACAGAAGCTGATCGCCGTCGCTTTCTTCGCTATTAATTTCTAACTCGGCTCGCTTCGCTTGCGCTCGTCGCAGTCTTATCAGCCTCGCTCGGGCTCTGGTCAGCAACGATGTTTTCAAGACCAAGGTCTTGATTCTTGATGAGGCGACGGCAAAGCTGGACGAGGGAAGCGACGCGAGGATTCAGAAAGTTATTAAGGAGCATTTTAGAGATAAGGGGTGCACAGTTATAGCTGTTGCTCATAGGATGGACACGATCAGGGACTACGATTGCGTGGTGGAATTGCAGGACGGGGAAGTTAAGAGTGTAAAACAAATGTAGACATGTAACAGTAACAGTTTTAATTACAAATGTTTTCTTTTTATTATTGAGATGATATGGAGATGACGCGGAGGGGGGTTGAAATTGAGGTGAAGCGGGGAGATATTTTGTATGCGGGTAAGGTTTGTTTTGAGCGGAGGTAGGTAAGGACATTGGATGTTATATTGTAATCGTAGTTGGTTTAAGAACATATCGGAGGGGATTAGTTTGTTACAGTCGTGGAAGGCATCGTAATCATGCGTTTGAGGCGAGTCCAGGATCGTCATCGTTTTTAGTTCGTAGCATTTGTAGAAGGCTTGATTACCTAATTCTTGAAGTTTTGTGTGGAGGAGATCGACATTTTCTAGACTGGAGCAAAAACCGAAGGCCCATCCTCCAATTGATGTTAACGTCCTCGGGAAAGATACGCTAGTCAAACTGGTGCAGAAACCGAAGGCAGAAAAAACGATGCTCTCAACACCCTCGGGGACAACAAAAACGACGAAAACGAATTTGCAGGCACGATCTCCGACCTTCATAACATTCAGAAGGAAGACCATGGGATGTTTAAGCGAATCATGACGAACACATACCTCTCCCCAAAATCGATATAAATAAAGTTAACGAATGTTTTATTACAAATTTTAAAAATCTGGTTTAACCTTGTTCCCTCCAAACCTTTTTCCTCTGCTCTTCTTGCTCTTTATGAACGTCAAAGATAAACCATCTTCTCCCATCTCCAAATCCGCACTACTTTTCCCAAACAGTTTCACCAAGGCCTCGTCCACCTCCACCACCTCGTCTTCCCCCTTCCAAATATAGATCTCCGTTACCCGCTTGATAAAAATGCTCTCGTTCCCCCTATCAAGCTACCTTGGCCTCTCCACCCCTTCATCCCCATACTTTTCAACCAAACTCTTGATCCATGGCGTCATAAGATCAAAAGGCAAATGCGTCGGATGGATAGTCTCAACCCAACCCTTCCACTTCTCCTCGTCCTTCGTTTTAAACGTCCTTTCCCAAATTTCGTCGTCACTCCAACAATCCCTCGTTCTCTGCTTCCCCAACTTCTCCCTCCAGAACAAACTCCTATCAAAGTCCGGATCGCAGTTCTTGAAGAACATTACCAACGCAACTGCCGCTAACCCCAAGCTGATCCCATACCCCGCCATCCCAGTCTCCAGACTCAGATAATGCCCCTTCATAGCAAGCTCCCCAAACGCCACATAAACGATGCCTCCGTTCGTCAAGAGCCGCCACACCATCGTCCCGGCAAACACCTCCGGTCCTAGCTCTGTCGGGTTCGCCGTGATCAGCATTGGTACTGCAGATACCAACAAGTAGTAGAATGCCCAGGCGACGAATGGACCCATATAGCTGCATGGAGATTGGTGCTAACGTGTTAGAATTACGTAGCGGTGCTAGGGTTCGCTCTTCACAGTTTCTCACCTATTAAACGTTGATGGCTGACTCATCAGCGACCACCCAAAAAGCTGTGACGAGCGTAGCGAGTCGAGTTAGAATTACGTAGTGGTAATGTACCGCATACCCAGCTCATCGCTTCGCTTCGCAGTTTCTCACCTTCCCCTTCCACCCCATGTATGCGCAAACGGCGCAATATTCTACTCCAATCAGGATAAAGACTGGCGCACGAGTTCCAAATGCCTGGGCGAACAGACTCATGGCTAAGACGAACTGAGAGAAGTAGCAGGCATTGAACAGAAACATTCCGAACCCGCAACGAGGACGAAGCACGAGGAGCGAAACGACGAGTTAGTACGCATAAAATAATCTTCTCTTCGCTCCTCTTAGTAGGAAGGAGCGTTGTCGACGTTCGTTATCATCGCTTCGCTCGCCGCTGCTCACTCACATCTGCTGCCTCTTCTTCCACCCCCCAACCTTTGAAATCCACCTATAATAAGGATCGCCTGGACAATCTAAATATTTACTCAATATCATACCAAAGTTGGCGTCAGTCATGATGAACGCTCCAGATATCACGCTGGAGACGACTCCGATTACCTGGATCGTCTGTATATCGTCGTATTTCTGGCTCAATAGTCCACCGATCTGAATAATACTCTCAGGAATAGACTCAAAGGCAATCTCTACTCCCTTCATGATCGCATACATCTGCGCACCCGTCATAACTAGATCCTTATCCTCCTTACCCGTCCAAAGATAAAATCCTTCAACAAGCGGCCCGAGACCCAACAACGCCGCCAACGTCCTCCCAAGGCGCTCCCTCCATGACTTTTTCGTGTATTGCACGAGAGTGCTCAACGTCTGAATCATGATCGCTAGAACAGCAAAGCCCGCCATCGCATAAGCTGTCCCAAACTGCTCCGATTTGTAGTAATTTCGTCTATGCAACTTTTCTTTACCTGCTCCGCAGCGTCTTTCATATTGTCCTTTGACGCGTTACCTAGATTTATCTTATTCAACGCCCAATCCATTAAGTTATCTATAAAAGCCTGCCGCTGAATGGGGTCTGTACTCCCCAAGGTACTCAACCGATGAGCTCCTTTATCAACGGTCTGAGCAGGGGTTATTGATAAAGCATTAGTTTTTCGTGATAACATATTGTTAATCTCCATTCTAATTTTGAGCAGGTCTGATAACGTTAAGATTAGGACGTGTTTTTTCCATTGAATGAAAAAGTTAAGAGTTAGATTTATATCATTCATTTCCGTCATTCTCGTGTAATAGCTTTAGATTGGAGACTATGTGAATCTGATTTAAGAGCTCTCTCACTACCAATCCAGAGATTTCAATTTTTAATTCTCCCCGCCCGCTTCTTCCGCATTCCCTAAACTGCTACCCGTATACTAAGTACATATTTATACGCTCAACCCTTCAAACCCCTCCCCCCTCCCCTCCCTAATAAAACACCACACCCACCCATACCCACCCCCCACTCACCAACGCCCAATGGAATCTCTCATCCTCTCCGCCCACGGCATTTCCAACGTTGAAGAAAAAATCGACAACCTCCGCGGAATCTTCTCTATCGAATCCCTCGGAAACGACGAATATTCCGTTGAATACGTGAAAGATAAAGTATCAGCTGAAGAGATTAGACGTAGCGTAATGCCTGAGGAACCACATAAAGGTTGTTCACATGATCAAGGTCATGATAGCCACGATCATTCTCATGTTAAATCTGATTTAAAGAAATCTTACCTTACTGAGACAACTTTTAATATAACTGGAGTATGCTGCGGCTCAGAAGTTCCATTAGTAAAAGATGCTTTATCGTTCCCTTCCGTAATCTATTCTTCAATTTTAGTAAATATAAAGGCCAAAACTGTCACCGTACAACATGATACTAAAAAAGTTACGAAAGAGGAGTTAAGGGATGCTTTGATTGAAGAGGATTTTGGTGCGAGTATTAAGAGTAGTGATACTGTTGAGGTTAAGGAAGGAGGGTGTAAGGATGGATGTTGTGATGATAAACCTAAGAAGAAAACGGGTTGTGGACATGATCATGATCATTCTCATTCTCATGAAGGACATGATGATCATGGGCATGATCACGGTCATTCTCATTCCCACGGAAGCAGTTGCTCCGGATCGAATACTCCAGGGGAAACTCCTTCCTCCTTAACAGCTATAATCCTTCAAAACGATCTACACATCTACGACCTAACCGGTTCTCACCGTGTATACACCACCTTCCCACCTAATCAGAACCTCGAGAATGTTTGCTTTAGTAGTCACTCTTTACCGGCTGATTTATTAACGACTTGTTTTAATGAGAAGTTTGAACATGGGGAAGCGGAGGAGACGTGCGTGTGTGGAGAGGAGGAGGCGCATTTGCATGCACATTTTAAGGGTAACGATTGTGAAGGGGGAGAGATGGGATTAACTCAGGTTAAGCTTATTTTGAAGACAGTACAGAATAAACCGATGTTTGAGATTTGTGATACGATGCCGAAGTCGTGTACGGCGAAAGCAAAGATTAGCGCTGTGAGAACATCCATTAAAGTTCAACATGGGGATCATGAGGATTATTTAGCTATAGGTACGCCCCCCCCTCCCCCCCAAACCACACACACGCACACCTCTCACAACTAACACATCGCGCTTCGCTTCGCTACCCCCCCCCCCCCTTCGCAGCCTCCGACGGTTCCCTCCTCCTCGCCCACGATTCCAACTCCTGCTGTTCCGGAATCGACTTTCATGGTGCCCTAACCCTCCACTCCCGCCGTCAACTAACCCCCCAAATGTCCATGACCTTCTTCAAACTCTCCTCAAAAAAATTCAACATCTTCGATTACATCCTCCCTAGTTTTGAGATTAATGATCCTCGAGTTAATTCCGCTCTAAATTTAGAAAATGTATTCACCCCTAAAATGAGTCCAACACGTTCAAACGGTAAATCAACTATTCACGTATCAAATATATGCTGCGCGTCGGAAGTTCCACCCATTAAGAAAGTATGTGAAGGGTTGAGGGGGGTTAGTAAGGTTACGGTTAATGTTACGAGTAAGTTGGTTTATGTTTATCATGATTATGAGGGGTTGCCGGTGGGAGAGGTTGTGGAGGCTTTAAATTACGCAGGTAAGAGAGGCGAGATTACGAAGGATCGATTAATAGGATTAATAGAACCAGGAGGAGAGAAGCTACGAGTATTATTAACAATCTATACTAACTCGTCGCTTCGCTCCTCGTTGTCGTCTTTCGCTCCTCGATGTCGTCGTTCGCTCCTCGGCTCGCTTCGCTCGCCGAAGGCTTTGGTGCCACGCTTAAGAAGGACGCCCGCCCTAAGATCCTCCCCAAAGTCTCCCCCACCAAGACCAGCGGAAAGTCCTCCTTTTCCATCGCCAACATGTGCTGCGCCTCAGAGGTCCCTCCGATCCTCTCCATCCTTGAACCTATGAACGGCGTTAACAATGTTAACGTCAATGTTACGGCGAGGATCGTGTACGTTGATCACGACTTTACGGTTGTGACTGCGGAGAAGATGATGGAGGAGTTGAATAAGGACGGGTGAGGCACCATGAGGAGCGAAGCGACGACAGAGAGGAGCGAAGCGATGATTACGGTTGTAATGAGGCTCCATGAGGGAGTCTGGGTCTCCTCGATTTCGCAATCTCCACCACTAACACGCTCGCTGCTCCTCGCTACGCTCGCCGCAGATTCGGAGCGGCGGTGAAGAAGGACGCTGGGAAGGCGAGAGCTCCAATCGCCGCGAACCACAGTAGTTCTAGTCAACTGCAGCCGATCCAACCCCCAATCATTGAAGAGCCCAAGTCAGGCTTCGAGGCGTTTGGCCTCCCCAAGGCCAACGTGATCATCTGCGGTGTTCTCTGGATCGTCTCCATGTTCGCTCCCGTGTTCCCCAAGCCCTACGACCAGGTGAGCACGAAGCCCAGCGACGAGCTAAAAGACATAACCATACAACGAGCAAAAGAACGAGGAGCGAAGCGCCGAGTTGAGCGGGCGGACAAATTCTACTCGTTTTCGCATTCTCCACCTCTAACACGGCTCCTTTCGCTCGCCGCTCGTCGCAGCTCGAGCAGCTCGCGTCGCTTGCCTTTTTCGTTGGTATCTACCCGATTGCGGCGAAGACGTGGGACAGCGTGAAGAGGTTCAGCATAGACGCCAACTTGCTCATGTTCATCGCCGCCGTCGGAGCGATGGGACTGCAGCAGTTCTCTGAGGCCGCCGGCCTCACCTTCCTCTTCTCTCTCGGAGAGTGGCTCGAGTCACAAGCCACCGGGAAGGCCAAGAGGGCGCTCGAGTCCATCGTTAGTTTGATGCCAGACACCGCTAATACGCAAACGGTTGGGGAGGGGGGCAAGGTGGAGTTCGTGGAGGTGCCTGCGGAGTACGTGGGGGTAGGGGACATTGTTTTGGTGAAGACGGGCGACAAGATCCCGGTCGACGGTGATGTCGTGAAGGGCGAGAGCGTGGTTGATGAGAGCAGCCTCACGGGAGAGTCTCGGCCCGTCAAGAAGAAGGTGGGGGGAGGGGTCTTTAGTGGGACCATCAACATCGGAATGGCCCCGTTGACGGTGGTCTGCACAGCGACAGTGGAGAACTCGACGGTTAGCAAGTTGATTGAGTTGGTCGAGGAAGCGCAGGCTAACAGGTCTCCCACAGAGAAACTAGGTACGTAGGATTTAGTTTGTTTTGGATCCCACTAACTAACGATTCTAACACGCGGTTGCAGTTGACGAATTCGCCAAACGCTACACGCCCGTCGTCGTCGTGACCTCCTTCCTAATGTGCACCGTTCCCTTCTTCATGGCCGGGAAAGAAGTCGGAATGGAGTGGCTCTACCGAGGCATTGTTTTGATCGTTATCGCCTGCCCGTGCGCTTTGATCATTTCCACGCCAGTCGCGTACGTCGCCGGTCTAGCCGCCACCGCTCAGAAGGGCATCATCATTAAGGGAGGCGTTCATTTGGAGGCTCTGTCGCGGGTGAAGATCGTCGCGAGCGATAAAACGGGTACCTTGACGCACGGCGAATTCTCCGTCCTCAATGTTGAGATGATCGGAAACTGGAAAAAGCCCAAGCAAGTCTACAAATACCTCGCGATCATGGAGAAGGAGTCCAGCCACCCCATGGCGGCTGCTCTCGTCGGAAAGGCGAAGGAGGAAGGCGTGGAGTTGACCGAGAAAGATGAAGCCATGGAGCACGAAATTTTGAAGGGAGAAGGCGTCATGGGGGTAGTGGATGGCGTGAAGATGTACGTAGGTAACGAGAGGTAAGAAACTGTAAGGAGCGAAACGATGAATTGAGCGGGCCTAGGAACTACATCGATGCTTCGCTCCTCGCGGGCTTCGTCCGCTCCTCGTTTCGCCATCTCCACCATTAACACGCTCGCTCACGCTCACGCTCACGCTCCTCTAAGATTAATGTGTCGACTTGACTTCCTAAAATCCCTCCCCCCTAATCTCCACCGTAAAACAAAAAACTGGTCAACCTCCGGCGGCACAATCGGCTTCCTCGCAGCCTCGAATAAAGGAATAATCTGCGCGTTCAACGTCTCCGATAAAATCCGTCAAGAGTCTTCCCTCAGTATTAAGAAACTCAAGGAAATGAACGTTGACGTTTTCATGTTAACCGGAGATAGTGAAGGAGCGGCGAAAGGTGAGAGGCCGCGAGGAGCGAAGCAACGAGCTGACAGAGCGCGTCTTGCTGTTACAATTTGATTGCGCAAGTAGCTTCAGTCGAAACCCTACATAAAAAATCTAAAACAACATGCTCGCTGCGCTCGCGCTCACTTCGCTCGTCGCAGCCGTTGGAAGGAAGGTTGGACTAAGCGAGGATAGAATCATGGCGGGTTTGTTGCCTGTGGATAAGTTGAATTTGATCAAACAGTTTAAACGTAATCTCTCAGGAGCAGAGTACGACGTCGAGAACGGAGTCGAGGAACCCTCGGATAAGACTGACGGCTTGGTATTCATGAGCTCGAAGAACGTTCTAATGATTGGAGATGGAGTGAATGACGCGCCTGCTCTCGCGTGTTCGGATGTTGGAGTCGCTATGGCCGAGGGTGGGGCGGCTATCGCTATGGAGACCGCTAACGTCGCAATCATGGATAGCGATATTAGCAAACTTGTTTACAGCATTCAGATGGGGAGGAGTGTCGTGCGTGTGATCAAGCAGAATTTAATCTTCAGTCTTGTACTCAAGGTCGTGGTGATTGGGTTGGTCATGGGTGGGTACGGGAATCTTTGGTTGGCCATTATTAGTGATGTGGGAGCGATGCTCTGCGTCACTTTGAACGGTATGAGACTGCTACCCAGAAAGGAGGGGGTGGAGGTGAAAAGTAAGGGGAAGAGAAAGGACAGGGGAACAGGGGAGGGCGAGGAGGCGCCGCTGCTCGGAAGAGGTGGCGTTGAGACATACTTGTAGATGTACTTGTAGGAAAGTCGTTGATAGACTGAGAATAGAGCAAATAAAGAGAAGAGATAAGGTTTTTGGGCTTCAGGAAATTCAGTGTGTATTAAATTTGGCTTTATCGTTGAATAATCTCCGTTTTTGCTTTCGTTTAGGGTTATCGGTTATGGTTATGGTTATGGTTATGGTTATGGTTATGGTTATGGTTATGGTTATGGTTATGGTTATGGTTATGGTTATGGTTATGGTTATGGTTATGGTTATGGTTATGGTTATGGTTATGGTTATGGTTAGGGTTATGGTTATGGTTATGGTTATGGTTATGGTTATGGTTATGGTTATGGTTATGGTTATGGTTATGGTTATGGTTATGGTTATGGTTATGGTTAGGGTTAGGGTTA